>MPDP01000316.1:0-290089 GCA_030869315.1 Colletotrichum cuscutae
CACTGAGATAATTTATACACACTCCAAAAAGACTTTTAAGCCATTCTGTTCACTAAGTCAAAGCACCCACTTATGGGCCCCCCCCCCTTTTGGGCCCCCCAACAAACATAGTATTAAAACATCGCTACTAACTATAATTAATTAATTAACTATTTTCTACTACTATAATAATATAGTTATTATTCTTCCTAAGTAATTCGACCTCTATAAGTTAATTAGGACTAACTAAATAGTTATTAGAGTCTTCTTAAGCCTTTTATATATCTTAGATACTTATAAACTTAGTATTTAGGTTTATTAGTATACTCTTCCTTTTTTTAGGCTTTATATACTTAACCCTTATTTTTAAAAATCAAATTTAGTACTAAGATATGGCTAAATAGTAAGCTTACTTACTAAATACTTTTTTTACTTTTTTAAATAGTAGTTATTAAGTAGTATTATTTAAACTAAGCTTTATAAATAGCTTTAAGTAATTACTAAGCTCCCTAGCCTTCTTAAGAGTTAACTAGTTAATAATAGAGGTCGCTAATACTTAGTTAAGTAATTTATTAGTATTACTAGTCGTTTGCCTAGCTTTTATACCCCTTTTAAATAGTATAACTTATATAAGTAGGACTATTAGGTTAAGAAGTAGCTTAGCTATATTAAGTAGCTATAGTTTAGTTACTTTTTACTTACTTCGTATATTTAATAACGTTAGACTAGCTAAACGAACGAGCTAATAATAGCTTAAGAAATACCGCTTTTTAATAATAATAAAATTATTTACTATATCCTCTTTACTAAGCTCTTTTTTATAATAGGATTTAATAAGATTAAAAATAGCTATATCTAACGGCTAGAGAATATAAGAGGTATATAGTAATAAGAATAATAAGTAGATATTATTTTTATAGTACTCCTATATAAATTTTATTATTATATAACTCCTATACTTATTTAGTACTAATAGTCGAGGCTAGTTTAGCTTACTAAGCCCCTTAATAGGGGGGGTCTTAGTTTATAGTAAGAACACTTTTTTTTAACTAATAGAGGGTAGTCTCGTTAGTCATTTAGCTATTATTTATTATTAGAAATTTCTAACTATCGTAAAGGTTAAGTTAAAATAAAAACTACTACTACTATACCGACTTTTTTTTATAAATAATTAGTAGTTTAATAAATTTATTATTAATAAAGATATACTCGATAATTATTACTTAAGTACGCAAACTAAGCTCTTTTTTTTGTACTATTATAGCCTCTACTATATTTAAAACTAGCTTATTAGCTCCCTTATCCTCTATTATACTAGTCTTATTTATATAATACTTATTAACTTATTTAATATTACTAATCTTTAGTATATTAAGTAATCTAGACTATAATTTAATTATATTAATAATAGCTTTGTTAATACGGTACGAATTTATTAAATAACTTCTCTAGACTCTTATTAATAAAATTTTCTTAATAAAAGCGTTAATCTATCTCTTTCTAAGTAGTTTAGTATCCCCCTAAGATATTAGAACTTACTTAGCGAATTCTCTAACTTATTAATAAGTTAATATAATACCTAGGGTATACTAAATTTGAACTTACTAAGCTAGCTAGTTTTCTTATTATAAAAAAAGCTTTTAAAAGTTTATAAATACCCTCGCCCTTATTTAGTAGCCCTTTTTACGATTTTAAAGTATTACCCTAGGAATTCCGAACTTAACTAAGGCCCTCTTAATAAAGAGACTGTTTTTAATAATATAAAAGCCTCTTAGAGCTTATTTTTAATATATAGGACTATTATATATTAATTAATAATTATACTAAAAAGAAATGTATTTAGACGATTTTTATAATTATTGTAGTAGTTTATATATTGAGGGTAGAATTTTAATGCGGTAGCTGGGCGGGATTTTGGGGGGCCCAAAAGGGGGGGGGGGGGCCCATAAGTGGGTGCTTTGACTTATAGGCGGCCTTCCGCGTGGGATAAGGACGAATTCGGAGCAGACCGAATGTTGGCTGACTCGGTCGAGCGAGGCAAAGCCCTACAGATATTAATGCGATGAGTGTCGTTCGTCAGTCGGACCCATCTGGTGGCCTTTTTATATGTAGTTCGGCTGAAGTTTCATGTTCGCGAATCTGGGTCCCGCAACCTCCAATATTGGCGCAGTGAATGATGGAGTTGGCATTCGCTTGCTTAATGGATTCATTATACCCCGGAATTGATGATCACAAGCGGGGCTCCCAATGACTTCCATGGAGGGGGCGACTCGCTCTCGGGCCACAGCTTTTGGACAAGGGATGTTCCAAGGCCCGTATCAAAAGGCTCAAGGAACCGAACTTGTTGCCCGGCCTTGCAATCTCATGAGTGGCAATCTCTTGACGAAAGTCCCTGCATCTTTCTCACCGTGTACCTGGAGGACTTAAGGAATTGCCCATGGCAAAGCGCTTGCATCAATATTCCATCTTCAACTATTATATTTGTTTTTATTTTCTGCCTTTGCGGGCTGCTTGGGCGGTTCTCGATATCGATTACACGGTATTAATATACAGTATCAATGGATACTCTCACTGTCTCAATAGACTCTTCAACTATTATATACTAGAATTAATAACATGTACTGGTCTTCCATCCAAATATCTACTTTTATGTGCCCCTTGAACCTTTCGTTTGTAAACTTCAATGAAGTCTAATGCTCTACTCAGTGAAGACCTTCAGCTCAACCAGACGGACGCGCTTGCCATCTTGAGGCTTCACGAGAATGCGGAGAGATTGGGTAGACTCTCCAGTCCACTTCGCATTGGTAATACCGTTGGCCAACGGCGCATCGTACGTCGCATCAGCCACATCGGTCCATTCACCGCTCAAAACCTGCAACTTGTAGCTGGCGGGCACATCGAATCCCTTCTCTTCATTCGCGAAGAAAGCAATCTCAGCTCGGGCAGCCTCAACAGCGGATCCGAACTCGATGCTGACCCATTCCTCGGCGGTGCTGCCCTCGGGAGTATCGAAACCGTTGGCGATGGTGTCCTGGGTCCAGAACCAGATGCGACCGTCGAATACATCGTGGACACGGTTGATGTCGTAGTTGGGGACGGAGGCGTTGATGATGGGCAGGGGCTCGGTAGCCTGGAGCTGGACGGACTGGTCAAAGGGGCGCGCGACGGAGACTGGCGCGCGTGTGACCTCGGCGGTAAGTCTCTCGAGCTTGTCGGAAGAGGCGACGACTTGTCCATCAACTTCAACTCGGAGACCTGCTTCGCCGTAGCGCGCGCCAGTAGCGTCCCATTGGACAGCAACTTCACGGCCGTGATAGAGGATGCGCTCCGCGCGGAAGTAAGTGTTGGTATCCCTATTACAGGGTAATTAGTTCGAACCAAGGGTTAACGAAGAGATCAATTGAACTATATAAATTTCTACGTACTTAGAAAAGGGAGGTTCTAATCGTAGGTTAAGTAGGCTACGAATATTATAAATAGGGGCCGTAGTTAGTCCCTATACTAGTTACTATAAGCCGAGGTTAAATTAGACTTCTAATTTAATACTAACTTTCTCTTTTTTTTATTAATTTTAATTAATATTATAATTAGAAATATAATTCGACCTTAGGCCCGTTTTTTAAATCGTCACTTTTTCTTTTTTTTCTTTACTTTTTTTATATAACCTATCCCTTTATTTATATATTAACTTAATTACTACTTATAAATTACTCTAACCCTTTATTAAGTACTACTTTTATAAAAGCGTTAGCGAGGTTATTATTATTATTAATCTAACGGATTTTAAGGATCTTGCGCTTTTTATATAATTACTTAAGGGCTATAATATTAATTATAAGCCTCTTTTCCTTCGTAATCCCTAATTTAATAAGGTATTCGTATAGCGAGTAAAAATCGGTATAAATAACCGTTAAGATTAGTAAAAAGTTAAGTTAATTAGTAATCTTCCTTAGTATTATTAAAATTACGTAGGTAAGTTTAATACTATTAACTATATTAAAAATTTTTAATATAAATATACTTTACGTTACCCTCTTACTTTTAGTTAACGAGTAATAGATTATATTACTTTATATTATAAAGTTACTCTCGCCCATACTCTCGTTAGCTAGGATAATAATATACTCTAATTACGAAATAAGATCGTTATTATTTATAAATAACCTATTTATAAAAACGTAGAGCTTATTAGTTATAAAGTCAATTAAATAATAAACGAGGCCTTAATTAAGATTCGATTACTACTATTTAAGCTACTTATTAAGTACCTCAACGTCTCGTTCGCTTAGTTTTATAGCCTACGCTACTTTAGTATAATTAAAAATTATTTTAGGCTAGTATATATTTATAATATATACCCCTTGTATAAACTTAGCTTTATATCGCTTTTTAACGTTAATTATATTTAGATTTACGAGGTTAATTTTTTTATTTTACTCCTATTACTAAAAGACGACGGTTTCCTCTTTAATTATAAAAATCTTATTATTAAACGCTAGTAAGTTATTTATTATAAGGACCTCTTTTAGCTTCGTTACGAAGCCTACTTTCTAAAGCTCCTTATCCTCTTTTTTTATAAAATTAATATTAAATAAGCCTAATATATTATTAGTTTATATTCTAATGATTTTAAATTAGTTACTTACGTACTTAGAGACTAGTAAGTACGGATCGTACGTAAATATAATTATTAATAATTAATTAATATAAAAATCGTAATATATAGCTTATTAATAAGTACTTAATTCTACGAGCTTATATAGTAGCTTAAGTACTTCGATAATCGTACTTTTTAAGTACTTAGTAGCTATTTCTTTTAGTAAGTAAGCTAGGATTTTTTTTATAAGCCCTATAGCTAATTAGGTATAGGCCTAGGTAATATTACGGCTCTAAATCTCGTATCCCTTTTTCTATAGTAATACTATTAGTACTATTATTAATTATTAGCTATAGCGCTATACTATGGGTAATTACGTAAGTAGCGTTACCTTTTTAACGTTACCGTACCCCTAAATTACGTACTTAGATTTCTTATATAGTTAGGGTATTCCTTTTTTTTTAATTTTATAAACTATTTATAATTTAAATATATAAAAGTTTATATAGTTTTTTAAGTTATAAAAGATAAATTAATAGACCCCTCGATTATAAAAAGTATTTACTTCGATAAGGTCTAATTCTTTATATAGCTTCTTAGTAACTATAATTATACCTTCCTTACGTAGTTTAACTACTAGCTCGAAATCGGCTTTTTCTTTTACTATATAAAAGGTATTAATTACCTCGTTATTAATAATAAATTACTACGTTATAGCTTATTATTATAATTTTTTATAACGTCTCGCTAGTAGTATTAGTACCCTTTTAATAATCTCCTTTTTTTTACTATTTATTAGTACTATTATAACGATTTTATTAAGAGTAATTTCTTAGATCTCTATTATAAGTTATATAATTTCTTTTAGCTCTTTTTTTTTTATAAGTTAGAAATTACCTCGTTAAGATCTATATAATATAGTCTAACTACCGTAATTAATACCTCAAATAACTAGTCGCGATCTTTTATAACTACGTAAGAACGCTTATTAATAAAAATTAATTTATATCGCCTAGCTTATTATTAAGTAGTTTTATACTATACTCGTATATCCGAATTTAGTAATATATTTAAATTAGCCCCTATATTAGGCCTGTTATATATAGTAATTACTTTATTAATTTACCTTTTTATACTTACCTTGCGCAATATTTATATTACTTTCTTAACTACTTAGGCTTATTAGTTTATATTTAATAACGGTAGCGAGGCTAAGGTCGTTTTTAAATATGCTCTAAATACTAGAAACGTTAGTATAAGCCCGTTAGGCCCTATAGTATTGTTATAGTATTTAAGTACCGTTTAGAGGTATTCGTTATTAGTAAAATCGGGATTTTCTTTTTTAATAATTCTAAATACCCTTTTTAGCTACTAGTGTGCCCTTTTTACTTTTTTAATATTATAGTACGCTTTAATAAGTACTATTTTGAGCTATATACCGTAAGCTACTATATTTTTTTTAAATTTTATTAACTTAAAACTAGTACTAGCGTCGGTCTTAATACTATCTAGCGGTCCTTAGTATATATTAATCTAGCTTTTTTATAGGGCTACTTATACTATCTTTATTTATAGATCCCGTAAGAATTACCCTACTTAAAATAATATCGCTTTGTTAATTATATATAGGACTAATTAATTATTTGTCATATAGTTATAATAGGGGTATCGACGTGTGTATAAGAGAACGGATAATCTATTAGAAATAGAGAATAGGCGCGGAGTACGCTCTAATATAGAGGGTATAAGTGAAGTAGGCCTCGGTAATTATATAACCGAGGTTACGTAACGTATAATAAGGCTATAGATAGTTAAAGTTATTACAATATACCCCCCTAGACGAAATTACGTTTAGAAAAAGCGTACCTAACTACCCGTATTATTATAAAAAAGTCCGTTTAAAGTAGAAAACTACTTATTAATATATAGGAATTTATTTATAAAAAGAATTATAAAGTAAATCGGTCTTTGCGTAGAGTTATAGGTAAAAAGTAAATTAGCCGTAGATTAACTTCTATATTTATTATTATAAGTAATCTCGAGGCTATTTTGTTAACGGAAGGTATAATTAAAAGGCGGCCTTTTATTAGTTAAATAATCGACTTATAGGTTGAGGGTAGTAGATATATAAATTCCTTATTATTATTTATAGTATAGACTTTTTTTCCCTTTTTAACTTATACCTATAATACTACTATATATATATACCCTTATTTTTTGTTTTTATATACGCGTTTTTATATATACGTATTATTAAGAAAGGATCTTAGCTAATAGTATTATTTTATTTAGATACTTATTTATAAACGAATAGTTAAAAACTACGCTTATACTATTATAATATAGGAGGTTAAGAAGCGTAAGCTTAAGGCTACGGCCTCGGGGGAGAGTAGTAGCTTTTTTAACCCCCTTAATAAGCTCGTAATAAGTAAGTAATCTTTTTTATTTTATTTTTAGTTAGTAATATAGCCTCGTTTATTTAACTTTAACTTAACTATTTTATATAATAAGTAACGGCCTTATAGCCGAATGAGATACTTAGGAGGGTAATAGAAGCGAGGAGGGTTTATAGCCCCCTTTTTTACTCTTTTTTAAAAGTAAAAAAAAAAAAAAAGAGAAGTCTTTTCTTAAGGAGATAGTATAAGTAAAGAGGGTTTATAACCCCCTCCCTTATTTCTTTTTAAAGAGTATAGAGTAGTTAACTATATATATAATACTTTTTTATTTATTATTATTTATAAAGCTAATTCTTAATAATAGACCTTTTTAGTACTATTTTTAGTACTAAGGTTTAATACGAGCTAGTACTTTTACTTCTTTTATTTAGGTACGAATACTTTAGGTATATTAAGAGCGCTCTTAGTAGCCGTTTAGATAGTACGTACCTCCCGGGTTCGCGTACTAGTAGTAAATACTAACGTTACTAAACTTATAAAAAGTCGGGTTATGCCCCTATTTTTAAGGGGTATATACGGGACCTAGGTATAAAGTTCTTATATTTTAAGTAGAAAGTAAGAAGAGAAGCGGCGGCGTTTATAACTATTAATATAGTCCTACTTATATTTAATAAAATATATTATAAACTATTCTCGTTCTATTCTTTATTTATAAATTAATATATAGACCCTAATTTATACGATAGTAGCGTTACGTAAGGCCCTTAAGTACGACGGTTTTTTAGGTAAGGGTAAGGGTAAGGAGGTTTATATAAATAAAGCTTTAGTAAGAGAGGCGTTTATAGGCGCTTTTTTTATACTAGAGGCGTTATTAAAAGAACTTATTAAGACTATAATAGTATTAACTACTTTATTTATAAAAGTAAATAGTATTTAAATTAGAATTAATACTTTTATTAACTTATATATCTTTTTAAATATATAGCCCGCGTTTAAGTCCTTTTTAGATAAGTTCGCGCTTGCCCTTTTGGGTAAATAGCCTCTTTTTAAGCGACCTAATAGGGTCACTAGAGCTATTTATACTCCCTAGCTATAGGCTACGTTTTTTAATTAAAAACTAGGCCTCCCGGGCCGTTTTATTACTTTTTAACTATCCCTTTATTTAGTATAATTATTTCTTATATATTTTTTATATTTAAGAGCGATACGAAGTATTCGAACTTCGTTTTAAAAAGGTTTTTTATAAGGCTATTAGCTAATATCTTATTTATTAGTATATAGATTACTTAGAATAAGCCTCTTAAGTACTCTTATCGTAATTATATATTCTAAATATTAACGTAGTATAAGCGAGTTAAAATACGTTCTTTTTCCTTAGTTATAAGTCTAATTATTTAATAATTATTATAGTATACTTTTTATACGTTACTAAGCTTAAATAAGATATTTCTTAATAGGCATTTAAGAGCGAGTATCTCTTTAGTTATATATTTTAAGCTTAGTAGCTTAGCCTCCGTAATTAACGTAGTTACTATATTCTAACGGGCTACTTTTTACTAAATAAGGTTATTAAAAAAGGAGATTATAAAACTTTATAAAGATCTTTAGGTTTTTTATTATTTATAAACGAGGCGTTGCTTATAATTAATAATACTTATTTACCTCCTAAGATCCCGAAGTAAATTACTAAGTATCGTATATAAAAAAAGTATTATATAACTTAATTTATAATAAAATAATATTAATAAAATAGGTTCGTTAGGAACTAGGAGAGTAGGGTATATATAAAAGTAACGTCGGGCTAAATTATAATTATTATATATAATATTAAACTAACCTTTTTTTAAAAAGACTTAGTCTTACTTAGGGACGTAATTCCTAGGTTTTTTTTAATTAGAACTATTAATAATAGGGTTATAAAAATAATAGAGTTAATAAGGTCGAACTTTTTAATTACTCTCTTAAAATACTAATTATGGGCGAGGTATATTTTTTAGTTAGGTCGATTATAAATAACCCTTATACCTAGATATTATAAAACTAGCCCTTAGTTTTTTATTTTGTACTTTTTTTTAAGTCCCTCGGTTACCTAATTAGTATTACAAACGTAGTCTCTATAATAAAGAATAAGGATATTATCTATATAAAAGAGAACTAGTACCTATTTAGTAAAATCTTAGAATAAATAAGGGTCCTCGCTTATAAGTAAAAGACCTAGGTTTTTAAGGGTTAACGTTAGCTCCTCGTACTATAATAATAAAGCGTTATGAGTACTATAAAGGGCTCGCTTAAGCTCTATATATATACTTAGCTAACGAAAACTATTTAAAAGCTCGTAAATAATAAGGGGGTTACTTAGCTTTTTAACTATGTTCAAAAAGGTATTTATTATATTATATTAATAGATTTTTAAATCGAATTAAGTAGCGATAGCTATAGCTATTCTAAACGTCTTAGTTACTAGCGTCGCTACGTAGGTTTTTTCTAAGGGGTATTATTTTTAAAAGTCCCCCCTAATATAAATTCTCGTTTTATAGTAATTAAGGTAATTATTATTATTAAGTTTATAATTAAATATTTATTTAAAAAGTATTAGCTTATATATAACTAACGCCCTACTAATTACTTTTTAAGTTTTTATTTTCTTTAGTTTTTAAATTCTTAACTATACTATTTTTACGAATTAGCTTTTTAAAAGTTCTGGTATTTTAAAAATATCTTTTTATTTTTTTAGAGGGATAATTAATTAATTTATATAAATTTAGTTAGATTAAAACGTAGTTAACGGAGCGTACTTCGTTTTAATTACTATAGTATAAACGTAGTAGTATAGCGTCTTATACCCCTAAGTCGCTTTATTAACCGCTTTTTATTAATTAAGTATATATATATTAAAAAAGGAGTCCTAGTCTTTTTCTACTTAAGTATAAAAAGAGTACTATTTAAATTACTTTTATTAACTTAGGTCTTAAATAAATACTTTTAATAATTAGCTCTTTAACCTCCGGCTTTGCTTAGTATACTTATTATCCTAGCTATATATACTAACTATATTAGAATTATTAGCTAGGTCGTTTATTACTCTTATTTTTTAATATAGGCTCGCTTATTAAAGGGGCTTATTAAGGTCTAGTTAGGTAAAAGGGTTCTCTTTATAAAAGATTTAAAAAGTCTCCGCTTTTATTTATATATATATTACGTTTTTAATCTTTTTTATAAAAAGAATAATTTTTTTATAACCTCGCTTATTAAGTTAGTTAGCTAAGTAAGGTTCGTATCTAACTCCGGACTCTTAAAGTCTAGGGTTATTTTAGAAATAAGTAACTATTTATTTCGTTTATTTAAAAATAAAATAAGCTTTTTTATAACCTTATTTATTTTTTATAAAGTGAGTATAAGTAATAATAAATATTTTTTATTATTAATTAATACGGCCTCTTTTTTATTTATAATCCTAAGTAATTAGAGCTTAGGTTCGATTATTATAAATAGTTATTAGATCTTATTTATTACGGCCCTTGACTTAAGTAAACGAATTATAGATTTAGTATCGTTTTTTAAGTAAAAAGCTATTTTATTAAACGTTATATTTTAAGTAATAATAACTTTTAAAAGCGAGGGGATCTAGATCTTATATAAGTTATAAGCGTTCGGTACGTAACTTACGAGGTATTTAATATATCCCTTTTATTTTACCTTAAAACGTCTCTTATTAATTTTTTTTTATAGTCCTTTTTAAAAAAGTACGTTTTATAGCCGTATACGTACGTTTACTTCTAATAGGGACGTAAATTATGGGCGAGCTTTAGTATATTTATTAGTTATTACTACTTAAAATAATAAGCGAACTAGATTTCCTTAGTTTAAACTAGTAATAACTAGTTAGTACGTTACCTAGGGCTAATATTATATAAGTAGGCTATAGCTAATATAGCTTTTACTTAAAGTTCGTTTAATAAGCTAGTTATTAATATTATATAAATCGTTTTAATAATAATTTCTTAGCTAGCTCGCTCCCCTCCTCCGTTCGGTTCTTTTATATATAGAGGAATAGTTTTTAAGTCGATTCTTAGCTTTTATACTTATTTCTAAAAACAAGTCTTATTATTAATTATAATTATTATACGTTTTACGTTTTATTAGATTTTATAAATAGCTACGTTCTTTTATATATATATTTATTATTTAAAAAAATATAAGACTCTAAATATTATATTATAAGTTTTCGTAACTTATAAAAAGATAAAGATCTTATTTAAATATTTGTTTTTAATTAGTATTAGCTACTTACTTCGTTCGTAAGTAAGTAAGTAGTTAAAAAGGTCCTATAAGATTTTATAATAGGGTTAGGTTACTTTTTATTTTAAAGTACGTTATAAGATTATTTATTTTATATAAGTAGTCGTATAGTATTAGTATTTTAAATAGCTTAGTTTTTTAATCTTTACTTCCCGAGTAGCTAGTACGAGCTTCTCGAGTACTACTAGCGCGAAATAGTTAGATTTTAAGTATTATAGCTAGGCTATATTTAATTAATTATTTTTTAATTAGTATAAAGAACATAAGTATTATATATTACGTACTAAAATTATTTTAATAAGCAAAAACTAGCTTATAAATAGAGAATAGGATAAATAAGGCTTATATTTTAAAAAGACTAGATTAACCTTCTTCTCGAGCTATTTAATAGTAACGTTATTAAATTCGTTTTTAAACTAAAGAGTATAATCGAAGCCCGAGTACTAGATACCGGTCTTCTAGAGAAGCGCTTTTAATACGACGTTTATATAAAAGTTCTTAATAAAACTAATATTATAGAGGGTAAAGTACTTAGTCCCGGGTCCCTTTAGTCCTATAAAAATATTTTATATAACCCTCGTTTTTTTAATAATTATAAAATAAGAGGCTATTTTAAAGTTTATATTTTTTAAACTATTATATTATTTAATAGAATCCGGCTCTAGGAGCGATTAGTTATTAATAAGGTATACGGTACTATAATTATTTATAACCGTACTTTTAAAAAGGAGGTATAGGTTAATAAAGGGTATAAAAAAGATTATACAATTACTATTCTTATTAACCTCTATACTTAGCTTAGGGAGTAGACTAATATTAATAATTATAATTACGATATTTAATAAGTATATTACTTTAGAATCCTTTTTATTACTTAGCTTAGTAAATTTAGTTATTTTTATAAAACTACCCTTATTATTATTATTTTATTTAGTAAGGGGTTTTATATAGATCTAGCCTTTCTAAGCGAGGTTAACTTAGAAATTAGTATACTTCTTATAATTTAAATAAAAAATTATTTTTTAAGCTTCGCTACTACTTAACTAAACGTATTCTATTTTTATTTTATTAGTTAGAGCGAGCTCTATTTTTATATATTTTATTAGCTTCTAGTAATAGTTCTTTTTATAGGAGTAGTTTATAAACGAATTAGGAGTCGCTTTTTTTTAGTTAAGGGAATCTAAGCAACTTATTAGTATTATAAATATTACCGAGGGTCGTTTATAATTTTTATTATATACCGCTTTTTTATATAAAAAGTTATTAAAGATTTTAGTATAATACTTTATATTAGGAATAGCTTCCTTTTTTTATTTTAGTTTAATAATATTAGCGAGCTCTTAGTTAGACTAGTTTAGAATAAAGTAATATAAAGTTGTATAAAAAAAGGTTTTAAAAACGAGGGTCCCCTGGATTTCGGGTAGCTTAAGCTATTTTATTTAATAGTAGGCTAAGAAAAAATCCTTAATTTAGGTTAATAAGTTAATATTAGAGTTCGCCCTATTTATAATTACGTTAAACTCTTCTTATATAATTATAAGCGAGCTAAAGTTACTTAGTACGTACTTTTACTTAAGAACCCGGATTATAGTATAAAAGAAGTAGTTTAAGGAATCGATAAGTTCTTTTTTCGTATCCTTTAGGATATTTTAAGTAACTATAAGGGAGATCTAGCGCTTTATTAACTCGTACGATCTCTCTTTTTTTATATAAGAGATCGTTTTAAATATTATTTACTAAGTAAAAGAGGTATATTCCTTAATAAAACGTACCTAATTCGTTATTATAACTTTTAGCTTTATTAAAGCGACTAGTTATTTAATAAGGTCGCTTTTAGGTTCGATTATAGCCTCGTTTTTTACTTCTTACTCTTATTAAATAAACTTTTTAAAACGTTATTAATATTTACTAAAAGCCGCTTTATATACTTAATTTTAAGTAGTATTTTACGTCTTAATATACTCCTCGATTAAAGGAATAAACTTAGTAAAAAACGAAGGATTTAATAAAGAAGTAAGGTTATTTAGGTTTAAAAAATCTTAAACGTCCTTTAATTAAGCCTTAATATAAAGAGCGAGGTACTACTTTAGCTAGTCTCGTTAGTCATTAAGCTTTTACTTAAGAGTATTAGTAATCTTTTTAAAAAATATTACTTTATTTAGAATTAAGTTTAACGAACGTAATAAGAGTAAATAATATTATAAAAAAAGATATAATAAGCTGTAGTCTTTGGGAAATAATTTTTTAATAGAGGTATATAGGGGTTTAAGTTAGAGCTAGGCTTATAATTATTATATAGTTATAATAGGAGTATTAACGTATATATAAGAGAACGGATAATTTATTAAAAATAGAGAATAGGCGCGAAGTACGCTCTAATATAGAGGGTATAAGCGAAGTGGGCCTCGGTAATTATATAACCGAGGTTACGTAACGTGTAGTAAGGCTATGGATAGTTAAAGCCATTACGATACTATTTAAGTAAAAAATATTAATAACGATTTCTTAATTAAAATTAAGCTTATTACGTAATTTAAATTGAAATCTGCGTAGGCTCTACGTATTTATTTAGCATTAGTAATATACTTTCGTTAACTATTTTAGCGCCCCTATTTTAATATTATTATTACCTAATTATTTTAAGAAGTTATATAGCCTTGTGACTAACGAGTAACTAAACCTTTAGTATAGTTATCGGAGCTTATTTTTTATTAAGTAATTAATTAACTTCGTATCGTTAGTGAGCTTTATAAATACGTACCCCTATTATCGTTCTACTATTTCGAAGTATTTATTATTAAAAATTCTATCCCTCGTATTATTAAATATAATACTTAGTTAGTTTATATCTTTTAGATATAAAAAAAATAGGGTATTAACGGGTAAAATATAGAAAGTTATTATTCCGAAGTACGTCTTAACTTCTACTATACTTAGGGTAACAATTTCTTTACCTAGGCCGAAGCTAATTCTTATAATATTCGCCGTTAACGTATTAAATACTACTAGCGCGATTTTCCATAGTACTTAGAATTACTCTTTTTTTTTTATTAACTATTATAATACCTTAGTATTTAGAATAATCTTATAAAAATTATCTAAGCCGTACTTTTTATTTATATAGAATACTTATATAAACTTAGCGTTTAAGTAATTTAAGTAGTATAAAAAGGACCTCTCTAGCTATTTTTAAACTTACTTAGTACTATATTTCTTCTTTTTAAGTATTAAGAGAATAGAATTCTATGCTATTAGATTCGTCTTTTTATTTACCTCTATATCTATTATCT
The DNA here is from genome assembly GCA_030869315.1 of Colletotrichum cuscutae. NCBI lineage: Eukaryota > Fungi > Ascomycota > Sordariomycetes > Glomerellales > Glomerellaceae > Colletotrichum > Colletotrichum cuscutae. The sequence continues at coordinate 14,562 of MPDP01000316.1, forward strand.
AAGGGACCTTCCCTTACTATTTATAAATAAAAGCTTACTTATTAAGAACTTTTATTATTTTTTATTTATTTAGCCTTATATATCCTCCCGAGGTTAACGGGGTAAAAAAGAGTAGTTAATCTCGTTAATTTCGTTATAATCTAATTTATTAATATAAGGGGTAAGATCTTTTTTATTTTCTAAATCTCTTATAGGGTACGGATATTTTAAACTACTAAGTTAGTCACCTTCGCTAGGTTCCGTGCCCCCGGATCTGCCCTTATATATAACGAGGAATTAGTTAAATCGATAAGAGCTAGTTTTACTATCTTCCTCCCTCAACCTACTTCCTCTAGGGCAGTATTCCGTAATAATAGTCGGAAGTAAACGCCGGGCAGCCTATAGAGGAGCTAAATAGGCTATTAAGTACGGTTAGCGAAGTTAAGCCCTCTTTTTTATAAAATTGCGAACTTTAAAGAGGACTTATTAAAAATACTACCTATCGCTCGTACTTAGTAAGGTTAAATACTTTAAAGATCTTTTTTTTATAGCCTCTCGGTACCTTTTTTTATAATTTCTTAAGTAGTTTTTTTTTATAATTTAATTACGCTAATTTAGTAATTATTACTTATTAATAATCCCTTTTATTATTTAGTTAATTTTTTAAAATTAGTAATCCCGTACTAGGAGCTAGTGGTATAAAAAAGAAGCTTTTTAATAGCCCTTTAGAAGATTCTTTTCTTTTTTCTTAGCCTAACTTTAGTAAGAGGTTACTTAACCTCTTTAAACTAGTGACTTTTTTTACTTTTTTTAAGTAGCCGTTTTTTTCCCTAAGCTAACTTCTAATACTTATAATACTCGTAGCTCGAGGCTATTAGGACCTTTAAATCCCCTCCTCTTTTATTAGACCGTCCCCTATACTATATTCCTAAGTAATACTTAGGGAGTAGTTAATAAAATTTTGAAGAGATCGTTTAGATCGCGGGCTTTTTTATATTTATAAAATTCTTATTATAATAAACCCTTTTATATATTATAAATCTCTTAGTTTTATAATTCTTATATAGTTTCTTATTATACTTATTAAAAATATCTATACTTAGGGATCCTTTTTTTTAATTACGTAGTACTTTTTTATATTATATTATTAAGCTCGTTCGTTATACTAATTAATTAAGTAGATAGTTATTACGTAAATATCTCTTTTTATTAATTTAACTCGCGGGCTAGCCGTATAGAGGTTATATTAGTAAAAAGGCTACTTAAAGCGGTAATAAAATAGTAGCCGTATAAGCGGTTCTATTAATTAGCGTATTTTAATATAATAAACGTCGACCTCCCGTAAGTAGTAAAAGGCTACGATTACTTAATTCCGTATAGTATTTAAATATTACCCCTTTTTTATTTACTTTTATAAGGTTAATTAGTATAAATCTCCTATCCTGTGTAGTATTAAGAAGTTATCTCTTTTATGTAGCGAGATACTTTACTAATTTATAATAATAGAATTTAATTATTAATTAGTATTAGTATCCTTATTATAGGGTAATTAGTTCGAACTAAGGGTTAACGAAGAGATTAATTAAACTATATAAATTTCTGCGTACTTAAAAAAGGGAGGTTCTAACCGTAGGTTAGGCAGGCTACGAATATCGTAAATAGGGGCCGTAGTTGGTCCTTGCGCTGGCTGCCGTAAGCCGAGGTCGAATTAGACTTCCAATCCGATAGTAAGAGATGGAGGAAGGGTCAGCCAGGGGGTTGACCTCAAGCACGTCGTCCTCGCGGGGACGAATGCCGACGAAACCGGTTACAATGAGATCAACGTAACCAGAGTGGAAGTAGTGGTGCGAACGTCCAAGGCCAACAATAGGTTCACCAGTGTCAGGGTCGTAATTCTCCTCAACATCCAGGATGTTGCCGTAGTGCTTATTGTAGTGCTGGTTGGCGTACTGCTTCAGAAGGCGAGTGTAGTCTCCGACAGTGATGTGGGCCGCAGTGTTGGGGTAGTGGTCGAGAACGTTGGCAAGGGAAGTCAAGACCTGAGTTGTCTGATACGGCCAAGAGGGACCGTTCCAGTGGCACTCGGTGTGAGTACCCTCGTATCTCCAAACACGCATGTAGTACTCATACGAAGGCTCGACAGTGCGCAGGCCAAAGAGACCACCGAGCTCCTCGGAGTTCAGCGCGTGCTTCCATGCCTCACCAAACTTGGCATCATCATCGAGCAGGTCGTGGGCCCAAGGAACGAAACCAGCGAGCTCACGGCCGCGGATGAAGTCCCAGTAGGTGACATTCTCGTTGTTAACTTGGTACCGATCGATGAAGTGCTCGAAGGTCGAGTTCCACAAATCCCTCTGGAGGGTGTCCTTGATGTTCTGGGCACGAGTGTTGTATTCCTCAACAACGCTGTCCAGGCCGCCCTTAAGAGCAGCAGTCTTGGCAATCGCACGAGCATTGGCGTACTGGTAGGTGTTGATGGTGGGGCGAAATGCTTGGCCTCCGAAGAAACCATCGTAGCCGCCGGAGACATCGATACTCGAGATGGTGTACTCCGTCGCGTCGGCAATCGGCTCGATCCAGAAGAGTCCCTTGGCCTCGTCAAAGTGGTCTCCCACCCACTGGTTGTAGACCCGTTGCATATCGTCGAGGAGAGAAATGGCGAGGGCCGGGTCGCCGTCAACCAGATAATTTCTCCAGACGCCGTCTGCTAAGCTCTCGGAGTATTGGCGGGGGTTGCTGTCCGCGCTGTACATGAAGGTCGCGTGATCCTGCTTGAAGCGCGGGTCGCGGCACCATCGGCCCTCGGAGAGGTGGAATATAGCGGCGCAATTATTGGAGGCCCATGGCTGCGTCTGCCAGCTGACGTTGTCGATGAACTCAGTGGTAATGTAGCCGTACTTGGTGCCGACATCGCGCTGGTGAGTTCGGAAGAGGTTCCAGCGGTAGTAGTAGACGTCGGTGATCTCCGTATCGCTCGACTCAAAAAGAGGGATGCGGTTCTTGTACCAAGGCGCGTCGTTGCCAAAGTACTTCTCGGTAATGGCGTCGACATCCAAGGCAGCTTGCGCAAGGCGAGCGCCGAGAGGGACCACGGCTAGAGTTGCGGAGAACCTCATCTTGTCAAAATTGGTAAGGCAATTGAGCTGATTCAAGAGAGCCGAGTGAAATGCTTGAGGTTGCTGAGGCCAAAGCTCTAGATCTTTCGACAAGGAGGTGGCTCCATCATTATATATCAGCCCGCACTGCGGCTGTTGATGGCAGATCACTTGATTAAATCGATGTTTTCGTGAATGCTACACGAACTGGGCCACTTCGTCTTCGTGGTCCCATGATCCGGCTGTCTTGGCTTCGCAACTCAAGTTTCCGTGTCTAACAGACTTGCGCTTAATGAAAACCTGCATAGTGCCTGCAGATTGCCCTGAAAAACCACACCCGTACCGATCGAACTGAGCCGCTTCCCCTGACGGGATCCAGAACTGCCGTGACCTTACACGGGCAGAACCGATGACGATGGCGGCTGGCAGGGGCAGGTCTGGGGTGATTATGGGGACCGGGGTCCCCGCATCTCGGTCGATTGGCGCGCGAATGGGACGCTACCGACTCAGACGCGGTCTTCGCGGGGGTGGGCGACTAACGGTTATCGAGGAAAAGATCAACGTTTACTCCTTCATAGATACGAGACGACAGAGGTAGGTTTGAGGCTATCACGAACGGTTTCTCTGGGCATGGGTGCACGAGAAATTGTGCTGTGGGGCAATACGAAAAGGTCTGTAGACTGTAGGCAATCATCAATGTGATTGCTTCAAGACGGACATGGAATCCTCAAGCGACAACGCAACCATATACTTGTACGAGCCGCATGCGCTGCCTTTTAATTTGTTGACATACCGTAGCATCATCAAACCTGTGGGACTAGACGTTGACGGCAATGGGAGTTTGCACCTGAGCAGTGAGCCGTCGCTTAAGTCAGTCGGGTCAACCCGTGCGGCTACCTGCATTCGGCATGGATGGCGCATGCGTGAACATGTTGCATACAGTCACGGATCGACGTTGTTTCCACGTGTCTTGGCTACCTCTGTTGGAGCCCTAGCGGTCATAACTCTTATTTTACCTCATCCAAGTGAGATTTGCGTGTCTCGTGCTAGCCGACAGGTGCTAACCTTGGGCCAAGTGACGTTGCCATGGGAGGTCGAGCAAGCACGTCGAAGTCAGTACAAGATCGAGCCTATAATTGTGTCGAAGTAGAGGACGGGAATGAGAGGCTGGAGCTGCTCGTAGAAGTCTGCAGACACTTTGCACTACTTAAGGAAAGGATGTTAACTTTCTGCGCATGGCTCCGACATTGGAGGATGCTGTAGATGGGCTTCTACATGCGGACTGAGGGTAGTGGACGTGATTCTTCTATCAAAGCCCATCAAAGATCGCAAAACCGTAGGAGACTCCTTAACTCGGAATATCATCTCCTGATGCTACGCGTTCTCATAGACTTCAAAAATCTATGGCTAATTTGGGCTCATCCCTGAAATCACTGCTGGGTTTGAAAACGAGACAGATTGACGGAAGCTAGAATTAAGCTCCTGAATTGCTATTGATGGACTTTTACTTCGCCACGCACACTCGCAATTATCGTACAATCGTACAAACCACATCTTGACCTGTGCGCGCGAAAAGAGGAAATGAGAACGTCGACCAATTCCTGTTCCAATGAAGCCGTGATTGATTTAGGGCTGGAATCTCAAAGCTGGATGCTTTCTCACTTGGTTATAATTATAACACAAGCTTCCGTTTCTATAGGTTTCCCTCTTACAGGGGAATTAATTCGAACCGTGGGTTAACGAAGAGATCAATTTAACTATATAAATTTCTGCGTAATAGGTATAAAAAGGAGGTTCTAACCGTAGGTTAGGCTAGCTACGATAATCCTAAATAGGGCCCCTAATTAGCCCCTATACGATCGACTATATACTATAGTCAAATTAGACTTCTAATCTAATACTAACTTTCTCTTTTTTTTTTTAATTTAATTACTATAGTTAGAGATATAATTTAACCTCGGGCCCGTTTACTAAGTCGTTTTTTTTTTCCTCTTTTCTCTATTCTTTTTATATAACCTATCTTTCTATTTATATATTAACTTTTTTACTATTTATAAATTATTTTAACCCCTTATTAAGTACTACTTTTATAAAAACGTTAGTAAGGTTATTATTATTATTAATCTAACAGATCTTAAGGATTTCGTACTTTTTATATAATTACTTAAGGGCTATAATATTAATTATAAGCCTCTTTTCCTTTATAATTCCTAATTTAATAAAATATTTATATAGTAAGTAAAAATCTATATAAATAACCGTTAAGATTAGTAAAAAGCTAAGCCGATTAGTAATTCTCTTTAGTATTATTAAAATCGCATAAGCGAGGTTAATATTATTAACTATATTATAAACTTTTAATATTAGTATACTTCTTATTACTTATTTATTTTTAGTTAACGAGTAGTAAATTATATTACTATATATTATAAATTCGCTCTTACTTATACTCTCGTTAATAAGAATAATAATATACTCTAATTATAAAATAAGGTCCTTATTATTTATAAATAAGCTATTTATAAATACGTAAAGCTTACTAACCGCGAGGTTAATTAAGTAATAAATAAAACCTCAATCGAGATTTAAATACTACTACTTAAGCCGCTTATTAAGTACCTCGACGTTTTATTCGTTTAGTTCTATAGCCTATGCTACTCTAGTATAGTTAAAAGTTACCTCGGGCTAGTATATACTCGTAATATATACCCCTCGCACGAGCTTAGCCTTATATTACTTTTTAACGTTAATTACGTTCGGATTAATAAGGCTAATTTTCTTATTTTACCCCTTTTATTAAAAAATAACGGTTTTCCCCTCGATTATAAAAATCCTATTATTAAATATTAATAAGTTATTTGTTATAAGGACCTTTTTTAACTTCGTTACGAAGCTTACTTTCTAAAGCTCCTTATCTTCCTTTTTTATAAAGTTAATATTAAATAGGCCTAATATATCGTCGGTCTATATTTTAATAATCCTAAATTAGTTACCTACGTACTTAGAGACTAGTAGGTACGGGTTATATATAAATATAACTATTAATAATTAATTAATATAAAAGTCGTAGTAAGTAGCTTACTAATAAGTGCCCAATTCTGCGAGCCTATATAGTAGTTTAAGTACTTTAATAATCGTACTTTCTAAGTACTTACTAGCTATTTCCTTTAGTAGATAGGCTAGGATTTTCCTTATAATCCCTATTACTAATTAGGTATATACCTAGGTAATATTACGGCTCTAAATCTCATACCCCTTTTTTCGTATTAATACTATTAGTACTATTATTAATTATTAGCTATAGCGCTATACTATGGGTAATTATATAAGTAGCGTCGCCTTCTCAACGTCGCCGTACCCCTAAATTACGTATTTAGACTTCTCGTACGGCTAGGGTATTCTTTTTCTTTTAATTTTACGAACTATTTACGATTTAAATATATAGAGGTTTATATATTTCTCTAGGTCGTAGAGGATAAATTAATAGACTTCTCGATTACGAAAAGTATTTACTTCGATCCGATCTAATTTTTTATATAGCTTTTTAATAGTTATAATTACGCTTTTTTTACGTAGTTTAACTACTAGCTCGAAATTAGCTTTCTTTTTTACTATATAAAAGGTATTAATTACCTCGTTATTAGTAATAAATTACTATATTAGTACTTGTTATTATGGTTTTTTATAACGTCTCGCCGGTAGTATTAGTACCCTTTTAGCAATTTCTTTTTCCTCGTTATTTATTAATATTACTACGATAATTTTATTAAAGATAATTTCCTATACCTCTACTATAGGTTATATAGTTTTCCCTAGCTCTTTTTTTTTTTTATAAGTTAGAAATTACCTCGCTAAGATTTATATAATATAGTCTTATTATTATAATTAATACCTCGAGGGGTTAGTTACGATCCTTTATAACTACGTAAGATCGCTCGTTAATAAAGATTAATTTATATAGCCTAGCCTATTATTAAGTAGTTTTACGCTATACTTATATATCCAAATTTAGTAATATATCTAGATTACCCCCTATATCGGGCCTATTATACGTAGTAATTACCTCGTTAATTTACCTCTTTATACTTACCTTACGTAGTACCTATATTACTTTTTTAATAGCTCGGGCTCGTTAGCTTATATTTAGTAATAATAGCGAGGCTAAGGTCGTTTTTAAATATACTCTAAATACGAGAAACGTTAGTATAAGCCCGTTGGGCCTTATAATATTGTTATAGTATTTAAGTACTATTTAAAGGTATTTGTCGTTAATAAAATCTTAATTTTCTTTTTTAATAATTCTAAATACCCTTTTTAGTTATTAATATACCCTTTTTACCTTTTTAATACTATAGTACGCTTTAACAGGTACGACTTTTAGCTATATACCGTAGGTTATCGTATTCTCCCTAAATTCTATTAACTTAAAGCTAGTACTAGCGTTAGTTCTAATACCGTCTAGTAGACCCTAGTATATATCGATCTAGCTTTTTTATAAGGCTACTTATACTATTTTTACTTATAGATCCCGGAGGAATTGCCCTATTTAAAAAGATATAGTTTTGTTAATTACGTATAGGACTAGCTAATTATTTAAGTAGAAAATATTAATAATAATTTCCTAATTAAAATTAAGCTTATTACGTAATTTAAATTTAAACCTGCATAGGCTCTGCGTATTTATTTAGTATTAGTAATATATTTTTATTAACTACTCTAGCGCCCCTATTTTAATATCGTCGTTACTTAATCGCTTTAGGAAGTTATATAGCCTTATAACCGACGGGTAGCTAAATTTTTAATATAATTATCTAAGTTTATTTTTTATTAAGTAATAAATCGACTTCGAGTTATTATTAAGCTTTATAAACGCGTACCCCTACCGTTGTTTAACTATTTCGAAGTACTTATTATTAGAGATTCTGTTCCTTATATTATTAAATATAATACTTAGTCGATCTATATTTTTTAGATATAGTAGAAATAGCGTATTAACGAGTAAAATATAGAAGGTTATCGTTCTAAAGTATATCTCGACTTTTATTATACTTAAAGTAACGATTTCTTTACCTAGGCCAAAGCTAATCCTTATAATACTTACTATTAACGTATTAAGTATTACTAGTACGATCCTCTATAGCGCCTAGAATTACCTTTTTCTTCTTATTAACTATTATAATACCCTAGTATTTAGGATAATCCCTTAAAAAGTTTTTAAACTATACTTTTTATTTACATAGAATACTTATATAAGCTTAGTATTTAAGTAATTTAAATAATATAAAAAGGACCCTCTTATTTACTATTATAATTACTTAGTACTTAATTTTTCTTTAGGTATTAAGAGAGGTAAATCCGGTATTATTGAATTCAGCGGGCCGGATTATAATTTACTCCCTTTGCCCCTCTCTATACTTATTATCTAAGGGACTTTCCCTTACTATCTATAAATAAAAGCCTATTTATTAAGAGCTTTTACTACCTTTTACTCGTTTATTTTTATATATCCTCTAGAGGCTAACGGGGTAAAAAAAGAGTAATTAATATTATTAATTTCGTTATAATCTAATTTATTAATATAGGGTATAAGGTTTTTTTTATTTTTTAAGTTTTTTAATAAATACTTTAGGCCGTTAATTTAGTTACTTATACTAAGTTCTGTACCCCCGGATATACCCTTATATATTATAAAAAATTAGTTAAATTAATTAGGGCTAGTTTTGCTTTTTATTACCCTCGACTTTTTATACTTTTTATACGATTTAGTACGTTCTTTTTCGGAGTAATTACTTAACTAATATCTATTTTTTTTATAAATAAAGTATTACTTTTTACGTTACCCTACTTATAAGTTAAATCTCTACCTATTTAACAAATCTAGGCCTCCCTACTAGCGATTACCGTACTTAGCTTTTTTCCCTTTTTTATTATACGTTCGATCGACCTAGTACTATTAATAAGAGCCGTTGTACGCTTAGAAGTAGGTTTAGTATAGTATTCTCACTTTAATATTAAAACTAGATTTTAGCCTCGAGTAGAGCGTCTCGTAGTCTTCGGGTACTTAGTATAGGGTTATTTTTACCTCTAGTACGTATTAAACTATAGTATAAAAATAGTTAACTTTCTATTTATTAGTTCCCTTATTTAGCTAGGTTTTTACTAGCTTATTAATTCGATTAATAAGCTCTTTAAGGATTTTTATTTATAATTTACCCTTTATTATCCTAGCTATAAATAAAAAAAAAATTACCCATAGCTCGGATAAGAGCTTTAAATTCTTATTATAGGTCTCGAAGCAGCTTTAGATTACGTTAATAATACTAAAAAAGTCGTTTTAATTAAGATTATATACTACCTCGTAATAATAATTAGAGGCCTTATTTATAAGCACGATATTAATTACTAAATAGTACTAATATTCCCTAATCCTAACCTTTTTATAATAATTATAAAATATCGTTAGGGTTTTTTATAAAACCTTATACTTTCTCTTAAAGTATAATTTCTTTTTTAAAAAGATCTTTTTAAAGTTTATAAATTACCTCGTATTTACTACTAGATTTTTAGTATTTATATATAATCTTTACGTCGCTTCGTATTATTAATAACTCCGGGTCGTCTACCTCCTTTCTTATTAGCTAATTAGCGCCGAATTTTATATTAGTAACGGCGACGAGCTATAGATTAAAATAAGTAGAATTATTAATTATCGTACTTTTAGTATTATATTTTACCTCTATATATCCTTTTATAATAATAAATTACTATTAATAATTATAGGGAGGAAATCTACGTCGTTTACCCTTTTTTTAAATTTATTAAAGCGATTATATACCTTATTAATTTATACCTAGTTCTATAGTACAAATTCCTCTTTTATAATCGTTACTACTAGGATTTTATATAGTTCTTACGATTATAATTACGTTAATAATACCCCTTGCCCGTAGAGGAATTTATTAATTACTTTTATAATTCCTAGGCTTACGTTTATAAACTATTTATTTAGTTAATAACTAAAATTATTTATAATCTTATAAAATAGGGGTTACCCCTATAGCCCCTTTTTCTTATAGACCTTAGTTAAATAGATTAATACTACGTTAATTTACTTACTATTAGGCTAATTTACGATCTTATATATCTACGTTCCTTAATAATCTAGGTTAATATTTATTTACTTATAAGAGATCGGGATTTTATTTAGGATCGGGTTTTTTCTTTTTCTTTTTTACCCTAACTCGCTAAGGGTCGTACTCTAGCCTATACTCGTATTAATAATCGCTAGCGTATTTAATTTTAATAAAAATATATTTAATTTATATATTAACTATAATAAGCCCGTGCTTTTACTACTTAATAAATTTATTAAGGTCTAGGAGATTCCCGCTTTTTCCCACTATCTCGCTACTACTCTCGTTTTTATTATCTTTAGTAACTACTATTACTTTTCTAAATCGCTAGCTATTATACTTACTAAGACCTCCTTTTTATTTAAAACAAAAGAGTAGATTTTAGTAGCCCCCTTTTTTTAATAATAATAATAGACGTTTATATTACTATAAGAAAATATAATAATTAATCTCGTAATTTTTACTAATTACTAATTTCTATTATTTTATATATTTTTAACTTCCTAAACCTCGTGCTCTCTATAACTTTTAAATAGCTTTTTTCTTTAACCTACCTCCTCTAGGGTAGTATTTTATAAAAATAGTCGAATATAGATACTAGGCGGCTCGTAAAGGAGCCGTATAAGTTATTAAGTATAGTTAGCGAAGTTAAGCTTCCCTTTTCTCGTGAGATCGTAGGCCTTAAGGACTTATTAAAGATGCTACGTATCGCTTATACTTAGTAAGGTTAAATACCTTAGAGATTTTCCTTTTTTATAGCCTCTCGGTACCCTATTTTATAGTTTTCTTAAGTAGTATTTTTTTATAATTTAATTATACTAATCTAGTAATTATCGTTCGTTAGTAATTCCTTTTACTAATTTAGCCGGTTAATTTTTAATTATAAACCGGCCGTAATAAAGTTATTTAGTAAGAAAGCTACTTAAGGTAATAGTAAAATACTAATTACTTAAGTAGTTCTATTAATTAATATAGTTTAATATAATAAACGTCGACCTCTCGTAAGTAATAAAGGGCTATAATTACTTAATTCTATATAGTATTCGAGAATTACCTCCTTTTTCGTTACTTTTATAAAGTTAATTAGTACGAATCTCCTATCTCGTATAGTATTAAGAGGTTATCTTTTTTATATAGCGAGATATTTTACTAATCTATAATAGTAAAATTTAATTACTAATTAGTATAAGTTTCCCTCTTATAAGGGAATTAGTTCGAACTATGGGTTAACGAAGAGATTAATTTAACTATATAAATTTTTGCGTAGTAGGTATAAAAAGGAGGTTCTAACCGTAGGTTAGGCTAGCTACGATAATCCTAAATAGGGCCCCTAATTGGCCCCTGCGCGATCGACTGTATGCCGCGGTCGAATTGGACTTCCGATCCGACAGTTTCTAATCCGCGGACCGCGGTGCACTTTTCCGAAGGATGCGAGAGCTGCAATATATTCCTCGTTCGGAGCAGCTCCCTTGGGAAAGGGGGTTCCATTGCATAATTCTCGAACACAGAAAATCGGATGAGATTCAATACGCTTGCTAGTTTGCACAGAGAAGTCCGTAAGCTGTCTTTCCAAAACGATGTCTCGGTTGTTTTCTCGTTCCATAGAAACAGTAAGGACTCATTCTTACAAGATTATTAGCGCTATATGTACTCAAATACGTAGTATCAGTGCATTCCCATATGAGTTTGCTGAAGGTTTGACCTGCCCCAAGGATCCCGTATTGGGGACCATCCAGGACTTGAATGTGCTGGCTGCATCTCAACAGATTCGCCATCCGTAGTTGATGGTGCACTGGCGTGATCTAGCGCATGGCTCTCTACGTCAATTTCGAGATCGTCCAGCTTTTGCTGACGCCTCTTGCCGGATCCGATCGTCGGCGGAGCTGCACTTTCAGACACATGCGAGTCCTTGATGTCTGACATCGACGGCAGGAGACGTCTTAGAACGGGCACGCATCCGCATACCACAGCAAGATTCGCCTCAAGAGCCGTCCAGATCCAAAGTTCAAACCCATCCCATGTCACATCGTAAGTCTCCCTTTCGACGAAATGGGCCCAATATGTCCTCATAATCCCAGTCACAACGACGACTGTGCCGAGGCTAAAAAGGATTATTAGAATAAGTCTTTGCATCATCGGTAGCCTTAGTCTGAAGAGCGTAGGCATAGGCAGGATGTAGACGGCAAAATCAGTCAAGACTGTGGTGATAGTTTGACCCGCCAGAGGGGGCCACTCTTCGATGCAGTTGCGATTCTCCACGAATAGGTCCCAGTAGTGCCACGCGGGTCTGCAAGAAATCAGTCATTGTTCCGAAGGATTCATGGCACGAAGTAGAGATCTTACGAGCACTGAGTCCATAGAACGATGAGAAAGATCCACATCAAGGCGAATACAAAGCCCATGGTGACCCATGTCAGCTTTCGGAACCATGATCCGAGTAGGGCTATTCTCAGATAGCTTGTGAGGATGGAAAGCTTCGAGAGGCCTGATGCGAATAGAAAGAGAGTCTGGCCAGCGATAGACACCTGCGTTATTCCTGTCAGCTCTTTGCCCAACCTCGAGCTGCTGAAATCCGATGAACCTTACCTGGCGGCCTAGTCTCTGTTGTACGGGTGTCAGGTCCCACACGTGGAGATCCCATCCGTACAGTGAAGTTGCTACAGCAGGTAATGTCAGTTATCATCTATGAAATAACACCGAAAATAGGAAGCAATCTTACCAAGTATTGAGCAAATTGTAACGGATATGCAGAATACCTTTAAACAAGACAATCAGTCTCTGGCTCTTATCGAGGTGAAGATTTCCACGCATGTCGTACTTACTACAGCAGCAACCATTAGCCAGTCATCCCACCAGCTCCTGCGTATCATAAAGAGTCGAACGTAAAGTCGCAAGGCCAAACATATCAAAGCCACGCTCAGCGAAGTCAGCTCGATGATCAGAAGTGCCGGTCCCCTTTGCACGGGATCAATGTAGTTCGGAGCCGGCCATGATAAGATGACTTCAGCCGGGGGGGATCTCATCGTGGATATCGAGATTGAAGGCGTTCACATGTCCAAGCTTGAAGGTCCAGTTTTGTCGGGATCCAGGTGTAATGATTCTTCGGGTTCAACGGTAGTGAAGAGGGAGAAAAGCCCCAACCCCTCATTGCAGAGACGATTTGGTGGAGGTGGTGTGGGCGGTTTATGTAAAAGAATAATCGAGAGGGCCAAACGGACAGAGACGGGTGTACCTGGGAGTGAGGAATCCTTCAATGTGTCAACGGTTTAGATTCGACACCGGTAGGCGCTGTCCCTGTTCCGTGCCTCGTATGTCTCATGCTTGGCAAACTTGACAGATCCCGTCAGAACCTTACCGTCGCTCACGCTACGTTTTGCTTTCCAAAATTGTATGGCTAATTGTGGTCAGAGATGAAGCTAATAGGCCTCGAGGTTGTCGAGGTCCCACTTAGAAGCTAGTTATGGCGGTCTAAGCTGGAGCTTGTCTCTCTTGAGTCAAATTCGAGTCAAGGATATGCCGCCCTATTTGAGACGGAAAGAACGCTAGTAGACACCATTACAACAAACCCCGTGGCGTCCCGCGTCATGACCCTGCATCTGCGAGAGAATCGAGGGTCTAAACTCTCAGCTTTTGGTACAGCTGCAGGGTCGATCTTCTTCTTTTTGGCAGGTTTGAAGTGGTGAATGGCTTATTCACAACGCAGGGAGGGCGCTTTTCCTCGAGATACAAGCTGAGGATGTATAATTTCTGGCCTCATCGTATGAAGATGTGACGAGAAATTCAATTCAATAACAAGAAGATGTAGAAGGCATCGCTGCGTCATGACCTGAAGTTCAAGAAAAAAGCCCTCGTTGGGCACCATGATCACCCGGATAGGCCCTCGCGATGCCGCACAGAACGCAGTCTAAGCTCCCCCACTGATCGCCCTCATAAGGTAGCATTACCGCGCCGGACTATCTTCAAAACCAGCCGAGGCAGCTTCGTTGGGAGAAAAAACATTCCGGTCTTCCGGATGGCCTGAGCCTGAAGCTGCAAAAGAGTCAGAGGATGCACGGGGCAACGAGCTGCATGACAAAGGACACTCTGCGTTCCGTATTCCGGGAGGCGACGGGCCACACAGTCGAACGCGCGAACTGTCAACTGCCGCAGCCGTTGGCCGTAAGCTAGGAACCATATGCTTCGCCACGGCTTGGACCGCTAATAGCTATCTTAGTCCAAAGACCGGCAAATCGAACGGCTCAACTTCGTTGCGCTACAGATTATAAGGTTTACAACTTCGTGCCACGCGGCCATAATTCCATTTGAGCTCTAGAAGTTTTCAAACTTTCTCGATCGGGGCTGTCGCCCCGAACAGATCAACGTCGAGGCAAAACCTCAACACTTTACTTGTACGATCTTCACGCCGAAGGAAGCCCTGAACAAGTGCGGTGACGGTGCGCGCATGTGACTGTTCGGATGGCGTAAAAGTGCATGTGCCTCTACAGACCAAGCTAGTACGATAATAATATCCTGCCCACAGACGAGATCTGTGTCGAATTTCTCCCTTCTAAGGGGCTAAGTTACCAGGGGCCATGTCCAAAAGCTCGACCAGTACGGAGTATTACGAACTGAAGATGTGGGGATTTGCACTGGCCTGCAGTGTTTCATTCAGAGCCAAGCGTGGGGGAACAGTGAAACACCAACAGCGTTAGTTGTGAACTAGCCTGGGTAAATTCGTTTTCAGAACGTTGCATTGGCCAAAACTAGGGAACTTGACAGACAGCTGACGATGAAGTACTCGATATCCCAAAACTGTCTGGTGGTAGACATGTGTCAACCACTGCACGGCCAGGTTCACGAATAGAGAGGCCTACGATTTGACCGCAGGTCTTGAAGGTCGGTGTTAGACTTTTAGCTAAGAACGGTAGATGGTCTAATGGCTGAAACAAGAGGTTGTGAACAAAGAATGTTGGCGGAGCTCTTCACGAATCACGCTAAGTTATAGCAAATCCTAGGCAGACGAGATTGGCACTATAGTACCTAGCGGCTTTCCGCGGTCTCCGAAAGTTTGAGGCATTGTCAATTGCAGAAGTACTTTATTTAGTAGAAGCCCAACCCAGGGAGAGGCATTTAGCAGTTGCTTCACTTGAAAAGAACGTTGATGTTGAACCACGAAAGCAAAAATGTTGAGAGCAGTGCTCCGAAAAGTCCGATCATTGTTCTTGTTAGATCTCAGTTCAATTGTGTCCATACTCAGTTACATGTGAGCTATTCGTTCGGCTTCAACGTCACTACATCTAGCTGGAGCATCTTCTCTTCACACCATAGCCCACGTAAACTCGGCATCGAACTCTCGGTCGTCCTCCTCAAGCTTCATATCGCCTGTTTACACACTTTCACCTTCATGATGTGGGTACATATATCAGAAACAGAGGGAAATAAAACCAACATTTTGCATAGTCACTTCGATATATAACAATACAAAAGCGTTAACGGTAACAGCGACAAGGGAGAAGTTCATTAGAACGACAAACATTAACGGCGGAGTCAAGAATCTATGTTTCTTCTATAGCCTTAGACATTACTTCTGCCCGATCAAGCCTGTATGCAGTAATATGTACTAGTAATATGGATGATGACTGAAATATGGGTGACAAGTTATTTTTTCAGGTCTACTGGTGTAGCCGGTGTAAGGGGGGGTTTTTTTTCTTCGTTTTTTTACCTAATGAAAGCGTGGGATCTGAGATTGACTGTGACTTTTACTTCAGCACGAAGAATCCGTCTCATCCAGTGTATAAGTGGATTGACGAGAGTACGTGGAGATCCTGCGCACCTACTTCTGCACCTACTTCAATCAAATACACGGTTTTAATGATCTGAAAGGGCTATTGGCGGATATGAGAGAGACTGGATTTGCCTAATGAACTTCATTGAAATGGGTCAATCTGGTGAGCTCAGCTCCACGGGTTGATGCCACACCCTCCAAGCGCCAAGGCTTGTTCACAAGATTAAAGGATATCTCAGAAAGGAAAAAGAAGACAAAAGCACTGCGAAAGCGCCGACAATCTACTTAAGCCAGCTTAAAAAGAAGCTACAGTAATTGAAGGGATAATTGCCTCTGAGAGTCTTGCTATGGTCAATGTGTTTTCCAAACTTCACAAACGATTGAGGCCATAGAACTTAACTTAAGAGCTCGGCCACCTGCACGATAAAACCGCGCCAAAGAGAATGACATCAGGCTCGCGATAATGACAAATCTACCTACTGCGTTGAGAGCCCGCGCGCTATTGTGAAGTCAAGTTCCACGACCACAGTGGACATGAGCAATGCAGTCAGCCGGAAGAGCATCCGCTGAAGCTGATGCCAAGTCAATGATTCTGCAAATCCTGGACTCCACCAGACCGCAAGCGAAGTTGAAAAAATGGGGCAAAAGCGAGGTAGACCGAGCTAGACAGCTTCATTTGAATCCGCCTTTCATTGCAAAAGTAGAGTTTGATTTTCTTGAAGAGGAAGGACGCTGGCAAGAACACACACCAATCTCCAGGGGCCAAAATCTACTGTCTTGGACTCTAGAACCCTTTTTGTTTGGAAGCCGTGTCTGTCCGATTCCGCCTGGCCACTCCAGGACGAGCCGATCAGTCGCGAAAGCCTTCCTTCGTCGGATCTGACGAATGCGAGCAGGCCAATGCCGTTGAGCAACCAATACCTTTTCTTCCCTAATCCACGCTTTACACAAACCCTGGGCCGACAAAGGCACGCAGTCCATTTGCCTCTCCTTCGCAGCTGTCTACGCAACGCTTCGTGATAGTGGGAGCGGGATCAATCCCGGGAATAAGCGGCAATGACGGGAAGTCATATGAGGAGCTGACATGGCAATAGTACTCGAAAGGTAGTCGAACGGAACTTGGTAGATACAGAAGATAAGAAAGGTTGGAGTTATGAGCCGTCGAAATTCGTTGACCTCTCGCGCGAAAGTGAGGTGGACACAAGGAAGGATGATCATTAGCAGACACAATTAATGATGAGATGCTGCTGATTTTTTTTTTTTTTTTTTGAAGCTCAGCACGATCCGGCACAAGTTCATGGAGCTCGCTGGGGCGGCAATAAGCTCAACTCTCGCGTGGTCCTCAACGTGCGGGCAGAACCCAGTAAGATGGCGCACGAGCTTGGCAGGCCTGCGGGATATTGCTGTGCCCTCGGCAACCAAAATGCGCGAGCATGCATGTGGCTGTTGGGTACCTACCCCTGGGCCCTGGCAGAGAACCTGGGCCCTACGGATAATCATGTTAAGTAAGGGATAGGCCTTCTGATCTTTTTCCTCGTAGCCTCGAGAGTGCAGCACAGTTTACGTGATTGACCCCGACGGGATCCCGAGGGGGTATTCCCGTGCCCACAACGTCCTCAATTATTTGAACTTTGAAGGCCCGTCGGACTTTGGCATCCGAGCAGACTGATCAGCGTTCAAGTTCCGACTGCGGACGGGCGCGGTTGTCGCCCATCTTATCCAATCAAGGCCGGATGTGAAGGATGACGACCCAGCTGGGATTTCCCTGGTGCGAGGTTTGCCTTGACGACCATTTCGCGCCCCCAAATAGACAGGGCTGAGTTGCTAGCGCTTACTATCTTATAATTGCGCCCACAAGCGGTTTGGCTCGGTTTCTCGAGCTCCCGCTGCTAAATTTCGAGTGGCGGCTATTGCCCGCCTTTGGTTTTCTGGCTTCTCTGTGTTTTGTTTCACTTCTTGTCATCAACGGCCGCGTGGCTGACTCTTTCTTAAGGTTATCGGAATTGAGAGTTGGCTTTGACGCCGTGGAGCTTCGACGTAAACTTGGCGCCTCTTGGTGAAATTTCTTTCCCTTTCTAAGTCGCGGTTATCACGAGAACCGCGTCCATCTTTTCTTCTTTTAGTATACAGGATGACGCCCAGGTTTGCCAAGCAAATGCCGGCGCGAGTGGGCCTGCAGGATTTCCGCGAAACAGGGAGAGGACCATCGACCACTATGGAAGCCTGAAAGTCACGCCCATCTTATGCTGTCTCACCGTCCTAAGGGGACTTTGGTGTGAGCTTTTGGTGTGCTTATGTCGCCAGTCTCGATCTTCCTGGACCTGGCCACATTGTTTCGCAGATGCACCGGCAGCGTTGTACCCAACCATTCGTCGGCCAGTAGGAACCTAATTTACCGCTGCAGAGCCACCTCAAGAGACGATGATCCTTCATGAATTGGTTCGTGGCGTCAAGGGGCGGAGTGCCAAATAAGCCAATCCCCAGTCCACCCGTTCACTGGCGTTTCTCTCCCGCTCCTCTCCGCCTGAGATGGTGTAGTCAATCTGACCCCCTGCTGCCTCAAATGCTGATGCCTTTTAATAATGGGGTCGGCACCTCGTCCGGGGCCCCCTGCATGTCTGTATGCATTTCTGCCCTTTTGAATCCTCTTTCTCCCTTTCATCTTTTGTTTCTTGGGGATTTATTTCTTGATGAGTGATTGTTCGAATATTGGGTTGACTTTGACGTTGGGAGCCTCACTCGCCGTCTTGCGAACACTGTATACACGCGGATAGAGCAACAGCCAGTCGACAACGACAATCGAGTCACTGTAGCATTTGCTTACAGAGTCGAGAACGAGACAGCGACAATGTCGGCCGTGACGTTGGACTCAAACGTTTGGTACGCCATCTCAGAGGGGCGTGTCGCGAACGTCTCAACACCACTCAACAACAACCTGCAAGATACCAACAATGGTCTCAGGGTCTTCGGCAAGACAGATGCGGTGTGGCAATTTCAGCCAGTGCCAAATCACACCGGCCGGTATCTCATGAGACTGAGCTCGGCCGGCGTGAGCCAACAGCTTTCCGTGTGCTGGAGCTCGGCGGAGGTGCATCCTAGTGGCACAAGAGGGTGCTTGAGAAAAACGGAGTCGGATGAGACTCAGCAATGGGACGTTACTGAATGGGCAAGCGAACCGGGCACATACAAGTTCACCAATGTTGCAAATGGCACAGGCTATGTGCTCGATGTTCACCCAGGATCCAATCTCTTCATGTCGAGCGAAATTGAGGGCTCCGATAATGTATCGGCTCGTCAACCTGCTCAGCACTGGATTATGACAAGTTCAAAAGCTGTCAACGATGGTGCCTACTCCACCATCTATTCAGCAGGCGTAAGTCTCTCGTTACTGTCAACGAAGTTATGGACTTCTAGTCTAACCTACAAGCTCAGACTACGCCCGTTAGCACTGGTTCAGCAACAGCCACAGCAACCGGAATAGGATCGGGCGCCGTCACTCCTACAGCTACCAGCGGATCCGCCACCGCAAGCTCCACCGCGGGAGCAGGGTCGTCCTCAGGAGGTCTGTCGTCGGGCGCTGCCGCCGGCATCGGTGTGGGTGTTTCCCTCGGGGCCATCGCGCTCCTAGGTGCTGGCTTCTTCTTCTGGTGGCGTCGCAGAAAGGCCAAGAAGGAGGCAGTCGTTGAGCCGAGCGAACATCACCACGAGCTTGGCCACGATGGCAGCACGGTCGGTGGAAAATACAGCCCCGGTACCATCAACGCCTCGACACTTTCTTCGCCTTCGCCAGCAAACGATTACTACGGCGGACAAGAGTCGAAGGTTCTTGGTCATACACAGCCGCACTCATACGCCGCCGAAGCCAACGCAAATCCAATCTACGAAGCTCCCACCGAGGCCCGTTACGAATTAGACTCGGGACACCACACATCACCCACTGGCCCAGCTCAACTCCCTGACGACCATGGAAGAAGATAAAAAACAGAACGATGAAATCAAACCGCAACACGATGGAATGGGCGTGGTGGGGATTTGGGCATAAGAGCGTTCTCTTCTTTTTATATACCATTCAGTGCCAGCGGGTCGAGAGGGCTAGACGGCCCATGTGAATATTGAGGGCCAGGCGTTAGGATTCGCTGGACACGCAGATAATGAATTTGAGCCGAGTATTTTACGGCTCTTTTGACGTACGCTCTTCCTTTCCCATCGATGGAAACTTTGAATCAGTTTACCAGGTATTGCTTGTCGTTGCTGGAAGTTGTGGCTTGTGATCTTTAGATCATGCTAAAGATAATAGAGACAGCTTCGAATGCGGTGTCTCTTCTCGATCCAGCGGTACATGTGCACATGTACTGTCAGTTGAGGGTTCCCAAACCAGAATGAGTAGTAGGAGCGAGCTTCTATCTACTAGCACACCTACTCCTGCTATGACATAGAATTCCCATGAAAATAGGCTGAGGCGCGAACCGATCAGTAGATAACCTCCGAGTGGGATCACGACCGCCGATCAGCGGCCGGCATCCGCGGCCCCACACGCCGGCGGTCTGATTCGGAGCGAGAATCGCCTTAACATGCCAGCTATGTGTCGATGTTCATATGTCCAGGCTTTTTATCATGTGAAAATCATATACAGTGTATTTGCTCATGCACATAAAATACATACCAACCTAAATCTTGACTCTAAACATTAACCCCCCCCCCCCCCCCCCCATGTCTTAAAGGTCCTGAACGCAAATGAAATCAGTGTCCTAGATCCAGGGCGTCTTGATTTTCAGGCGAGTTCTCATTCCTTCACCACAATCTGTTCAGATTGAACCGTCCTCACAGTTTCAAACTCGATTGCCTGGCCCTCTTCAGGAGTGGTAGCCCGCTTGCCGCGATTTTGGGCCATCTCTTGACCCATAGCAGACTGGATGTGGTTCGTCATATATGCCGTGGGGTCTTCGATAAACAAAGAGCAGATCAAGGCAATGACGCTGAAGGGAATCGTAATGTAGAAGACGATCTTCAAGGCATGGCCTGCGCCCTCTCGTACGGCCTCTCTCAGGGCATCTTGAATCTCTGGAGTGATGCCCGGAACATTGACCAATGCTAGAGGGTTGCCCAAGTTAAACTCGATTGCCGCAGGAATGATGATACCAAGGTCAGATGGATTCAACCCGTTGCTAATGGCCGCATTGGCGATTTCTTCGCCAGCGAATTCGCGGAACTTTTCTTGAAAGATTGTGTTGAAGATGGCGTTGCCGACGGCGCCACCTCCTGATCTGAAGGTACCCAACAAGCCCATTTGCCACTCCCAGGTTTGAGTGCGGAACGTGAAGACTAGCAACAGCATAAGACAAGATAGTGACCCAGACAAACATAGGTACACCAAAAGCAGGGACGAAAGCATATGCAAACTTGTGGTTCGGGTATACAGTCGCAGCACTAGCGCCAATGAACAGTGCTTGGAATGCCATGCCGATGACAAGCTGCCACTTGATGTAGCCAACTTTGTGGGCGATGAGGGGTGCAAGGACACCAGTGAAGCCAATCATCAAGGTGTTGGGCAGTGATAGCGCACCGATCTCAATGCCATCCGTCGTAAACATGTAGAGGAATCCTTGAGGTAGGAGGGCTGACATGGAGTTGAAGTTCATACCCGAGACGAAGAGGACAACAAGGAGGACGGAGTAACGACGGAACATGACAAAGAGCTTCAACGGAAACATCGGATGAGCAGCAACCTTGAAGTCGTACGCAAAGCCGACGGCTAAGACCGCGAAGCCAATGACGATGGGTGCGATGGCGCCGGCGCTATTCCAAGGGTAAGCCGGGGTGCGACCCCATGTCAGGCCGATGAGAGCAATGGCCAGACCGGCCGTGAACAGGAACAGACCAATCCAGTCTACATCCCTGAGTTGCTGCATGCGAGTCTTGTCAAAGTCGCCCCGGGGCCGCGGGGTTGGGTGGTAGGAAAACCAAGTGCCGACGATGGAAATGACCTTATCGGATTGGAAGTCTAATTCGACCTCGGCATACGGCCGAGGCTGCGCAGGGGCTAACGAGGGGCCCTATTTACGATTACCATAGACTACTTAACCTACGGTTAGAACCTCCCTTTTATACCTCACGTAGTATATTAGAATAGTTTAATTAACCTATTTCGTTAACCTACGGTTCGAACTAATTAACTAATATCCTTATAATAAGAATACTAATACTAATTAGTAATTAATTTTTTATTATTATAAATTAGTAAAGTATTTAGTATAAAAAAAATAACCTCCTTAAATAGAACGTAATAAGAGAATTATACTACTTAACTTTACGAAAAGTAAGTAATAAGACGTAAAATCTCTATAATAAAACGAAATAGAAGAATCGTAGCCCTTAACTACTTATAAAAAGCTAACGTTTACTACGTTAAAATAACCCCTAATAATTAATAAAAATATTGAGGCGACTAAGCTACTATTATTAACCTTATATAATCCTTTTTTATTAATTAACTTACCCACGGCTAGCTTATAATTAGATATTAACTAAATTAATTAATTAATTAATAAAAAGTATTACTTACGTAACTACTTACCTAATCGATTAGTATAATAAACGAGCTTAAAAAGTATAATATAAAAGAGTATTACGTAATTAAAGAAGAAGGGTCCTTAAGTATAATATACTTATTAAAGGTATTAGGAGGCGTAAGTATTATAAAACTAAGAGATCTATAGTATATAAAAAGGTTTATTATAACGAAGGTCTTATAGATATAACCTTAAAACCCGTAATCTAAATAATTTTCTTATAGCCCTCTTAACTATCTCTCCGGATATTACTTAGGAATATAATAAAGAGGACGGTACGACGAGGAAAGAGAAGATTTAAAAATTATAATAGTTATAATTCGTAAATTATAAATAGTATAAGTACTAGAGGTTAGCCTAGTAAAGAAGCTACTATTCTTAAGAAGATCCTCTCGTAACCTCTTACTAAAGTTACGATTATTATAATGAAAAAAAAACGTTTTAAAGGGCCGCTAAGAAGCTTCTTTTTTATATTATTAGCTTTTAATATAAAAATTATTAATTTTAAAAAGGTAAAAAGTAGACTACTAACTAGTAGTAATTTATTTAATAAATATATACGCCTCTTAAGTTTTTTAATTTAGAGAGAAACGCTACGTAATCGAGACGTTATTAGGCTACTTATAAATCTATTTCTAACGTTAATTAATTAAGTAATTAAAAAAAGATTATTAAAATAGTATCTAACTAGGAGGACTAAGAGTAAATAGTAACGAGGCTCGGTATAAGGAGATAAGAAAAAGTAAAAAGGTTTTAAACCTTAATAAATCCGGTAACTAATAATAGTGCGCTATTACTAAGGTTAGTAAGTAGCTCTAAAACGACCCTATTAAGATTAAATATACTAATTATTATCCGTGGTTGTGAACTTTACAGGAGGAAAAGTTGAAAAGGTAGAAAATCTAAAAAAATAGTCTATCGAGACAGTGGGAGTATCCATTGATACTGTGTATTAATACCGTGTAAATGATACCGAGAACCGCCCGAGCAGCCAGCAAAGGCAGAATAAAAAAAACAAATACTAATTATTATAGATTAAAGTATAAATTAGGGAATAATAAGGAGTAAGTTAGTTTATAATTAAAAAGAAAGAATTCTTATATTATATAAATAAATAAAGATATAATTAAAATACTAAAAAAAGTAGGTATATAGAGATTTTAATAATCTTAATAGTAAGTAAATCGACGTAGTATTAGTTTATTTTATAGAAATCTATACTTAAAAAGGGCTCGAGGGGCAACCCCTATTTTATAAAATCGCTAATAACCTAGGTAACTAGAAGGACGAGTAGTTCGTAAGTACTAATCCGAATATAATAAAGAGGGTTATTAGATTCCTCTATTATTAAGGTATTATATTAGCCTAAGTAGTAAGATAAAGAGCTTATAAAACGCTCGTTACTATAGTTATTACTAACGAATTTATATTATAAAATTAGAATTAAGTTAATTAAGTAATAATAAAATACGACGACTTTAGTAAGAGGGTAAACTAACTAGAATTTTTATTAAAAATTATTAATAGTAATATATTAGCGCCCCTTATAATAAGGGCTATAGAGACTATATAAGAGGAGTAGCTACTAGCGATCTTATTAATTTTAATAACTAACTTAGTAACGTTATTAATACGTAGCTTATTACTTATTAATTAGAGAAGTATATAATTAATTACGTAGAGTCGATATAATTATATTAATACGTAAGGGATATATAAAGAGACCGACCTAATAGTCGCTACTATAAAATAATTTACTAATCTTATAAAGATCTTTTTTAAAGAGAAATTATACTTAGGAGGGAAATACGAGGTTCTATAAAAAACCCTTATAGTTTTTTATAAGTACTATAAAAAAGTCAGAATTTAAGAATAATAATACTACTTAGTAATTAATATTATACTAATTAGTAAAGTTATAAATTATTATTATAAAGTAGTACGTATTATTAACTAAACTAACTTTTTAAGTATAGTTAACGTAATTTAAAGTCGTTTTAAGACCTAAGATAAGAGTCTAGAGCTCCTATCTAAGCTAAGGGTATTATTATTTAGGTCTATAGCTAGAACGATAAAAAAAAAGTCGAGGCTAGAGATCCTTAAGGAACTTATTAATTAAATTAATAAGTTAGTAAAAACGTAATTAAATAAGGGGACGAATAAGTAAAAGGTTAGGTATTTTTATACTACTATCTAGAGAGTCCTAGAGGCGAGGGTAACTCTATACTAACTACTTAAGTATTATAAGACCTTTTATTTAAAACTAAGGTCTAGTTTTAATATTAAAATAAGGATACCCTAATAAACGTACTTATAATTCTATAATAGCCCTTATTAATAATACTAAGTTAACTATATATATAAAAATAAGGGGAGAGACGCTAGGTATAGTGATTATTAAGCTAGAGGGATAGACTCCTTAGCTAGCTACTAATTAAAATTAGGATAGGGGTAATAGAAGGGGAAGTGTTTTATATATAAAAAGGACGATTATTAATTAAGTAATTACTTAGAAAAAAAGCGTACTAAATCGTATAAATAGTATAAAAAGTCGAGAGTAATAAATAGTAAAACTAGCCCTCGTTAATTTAACTAATTCTTTATTATATATAAGGGCAGATCTAAAGGTATAATTAGTAGCCTAGAGGATCTATATATAATAAGAAATTTAGAAAATAAAAAAGATCTTACCTCGTATACTAACGAAGTCGATTTTAATAAAACTAATAAGATTAATTACTCTTTTTTTACCCCGTTAACCTCTAGAGGATATACGAGGCTAAATAAATAAAAAGTAATAAAAGTTCTTAATAAGTAAGCTTTTATTTATAGATAGTAAGGGAAGATCCCTTAGATAATAAATATAGATAAATAGATAAATCTAATAGTACCGAACCCTATTTTATTAATATTTAAAAAAGAATTAGTACCTCTCTTAATACTAAAAAGAAAACAGGGTACTGAGCGATTCTAGGGGCACTTAGAGAGGTCTTTTTTATACCCCCTAAATTACTCGAACGCTAAGCTCGTATAAGTATTTTATACTAATAAATAATATAGCCTAGATATCTTCTAGGGGGTTATCCTAAATATAGGGGTATTATAATAATTAACTAAAAATAAGGGGTAATTTTATATATTCTAAAAGATATCCCTAGTTATATTAAACACGTTAATAATAAGGATTACGAAAATTAGCTTTGGCCTAGGTAAAGAAATATATACCCTAGGTATAGTAAAAGTTAATATATACTTAAGTACAATAGTCTTTTATATCCTACTTATTAATATATTATTTTTACTATACCTAAAGGATATAAACTAGTTAGGTATTATATTTAATAATACGAGGGATAGATTATTAAATAATAAGTAGTTTATACTTATTAAAAAGTAATAGGGATATGCGTTTATAAGGCTCGAATTAAACGTTAAATTTATTAACTATTTTATAAAAAGAGAGCTTAAACGATTATATAAGCGCTTTAGCTACTTATTAGTTAAGAAGCTATATAACTTCCTTAAGTAATTAGAAAATAATATAGAAATAGGAGCTCTAGAGTACTAAAAAGGTATAGGGTATAAAGGACTTTTGCAGTACGGTGCTTAGGAAGAACTATTAATACTTACAAAAGTAATATAAGATACCTCTTTTAATTAGATTAATACGGCCTTAATTAATAGAGTTATAACTAGGGAAAAAGGGTAATATTAACTAGATCAAAAGGGTAGAGTTTTTAATTATCTCGTATTATTATATTTAAAAATAAATTATTAAAAAGGCTCTAGTTCGATTCTAAAAAAGTATATATATAATTAAAATAAAAATCTGTATTACTAAGCTCCTCTCTCTAATCGGGGGCCCTTCTCTTTATATTTTCCTCTAATTAGCTCTCTTATAGGTCCCTATACTTAATTAGCTTTAGAGAAAAGAATTACTAGGACTAATCGCCCTACCCCATTCTAGTACTTAATAAAAATATATTATTAGTACTAAATAAACGCCTAGAGCCCGCGTAAACTTAAGTTTAAATTATATAACGAGCTTAATTTTAACTAAGAGATCGTTATTAATATCTTTTATTTAAATAATCGCTTAGTACTATATATTATTAACGAGGCTATATTATTCTAAGGAGGTTAATTCCTTAGGGACCTACTTACTAAGACTATTTAGTTAATATTAAAAAATAGTATAAATCGATATATATTAAGGGTTATTAAATAGGATTAGGACTAATATAAGTACGAGCTTTAAGTTAGTAGAGTTTAAAAATAATATTACTATATATAGTATATAGCTAAAAATCGTATTTATTAAGGTATATTATAATATTAATAAAATAAAAAAAGCTTATTAATAGTTAAAAAGAGCGTTTAAAATTATCCGTAACAAGTATCCTAATACTACGAATAAAGAGTATTTTTAAATAGTATTTAAGTACTATAACGATACTATAGGCCTAAAGGGACTAGTTCTAACGCTTCTCGTATTCGGAATATACCCGAGGATAATAATAACCTCGCTACTATTACTAAATATAGCTTAGCGAGCTTAGGTAATTAATAAAATAATAAAAGTACTCCGGAAAACGAATATAAAGTACTAGATTAATAAGGCTATTACTACCTATAATAAGCTAAATATAAGCCCTAACTTTAATATATTACTAAATTCGAACGTTAAGGTTTAGAGGGAAACTATTAAATAGTAATTAAGCTTATATAAATTAATTTCGGTTAACAAACGTTTATATATCGTTACTAAAGATCGAGACTAACTATTTAAAATATTAATTATAGTAGTACGGCCGTATTATACCGATCTTAGTAAAGAAATATTAGCTTAATAAAAAAAAAAAGAGCTAGGGGAATCCCCTTAGTAGCGTAAGGAGGAGTAAAAGATTATCCTTAATAAAATTATTATAATAAAATAAATTAATAATAATAGTAAGAAAGAGGTAATACTTATACTACTAAAACGTATAAAAAGACCTAGATAAAGGGCACTACTTTGCTAATTTATTACTAATAACGCTATAATTAATATATTTTATATAGTAAAAGAGAAGGCCGATTTCGCACTCGTAGCCTAGCTATAAAAAGATAATATAATTATAATAGCTAGGAGACCTTTCGAGGGATTAGACTTAGTAAAAGTAAAGATACTACGCGATCGAGAGGTCTATTAATTTATCCTTTATAATCTAGTTAAATACGCAAATCTACGTATTTTTAAATTATATATAGTTTAAAAAATAAAAAAAAAAGGGCACCCTATAGCTATATAAAAAATCGAGGTACGTTATATAAAGGTATAGTAACGTTAAAAAAATAATATTACTTACTTAATTGCCTATAGTTTAACGCTATAGCTAGCGCTTTATAATAGTATTAATAATATTACTATAGTAAAAAGGATACTAAATCTAGAGTCGTAATATTATATAAATATATACCTAATCGGTAACTAGGCTTATAAAAAAAATCCTTACTTACTTCCCAAAAGAGATAATTAGTAAGTACTTAGAAAGTATAATTATTAAAGTCCTTAAGCCGTTATATAGCCTCGCTAAATCGGGTATTTATTAATAAGTAACGTACTACGACTTCTATATTAATTAATTATTAATAGTTACGTTAATATACGATCCTTATTTCCTAATTCTTATATATATAAACGACCCCTTTAGTATTATTAAGATATAAATAAATAATACCTTAAGTTTATTAAATATCGAGTTTATAAAAAAAGAAAATAAGAAGCTTTATAAGGCTAAATTTATAGCTAAACTAAAGGAGATCCTAACGCTAAAATCCTTATTAGCGTTTAATAGAGGGATTTTAATAATTAAGAAGGATAATATAGTATTTTAGTAAAAAGAATAAGATAAGAAGATTATTATCGTTAACTAAAAATCCCCTAATTATAAAAAGTAATATAGAGCTAAGCTCGCCCGAGGGGTATATATTATAAGTATTTATTAGCCTAAGGCTATTTTTAACTATACTAAAGCCGTATAGGTTATAGAACTTATAAAGAGCGATTTTAATATTTTTAATTAATAATTATAATAATAACGAGAATACTATAACTAAAGTCTTATTTACTAGCTTATTAAGCTTATTTTAGCAAGGCTTTACGTATTTATTAATAAATTATTTATAAATAATAATAACCTAATTTTATAATTAGGATATATTATTATCCTTATTAATAAGAAGCTTAGTAAGAACGAATTTACGATCTAAAGTAATATTATTTATTATTTATTAATAAAAAATAAGCGAGTAATACATAACGTACTCGTATTTAAAGTCGATAGTATAATTAACGGCGTTAACCTTATTTATATAATTTTAATTATACTTAAGAAAATTATAGATTAACTTAACCTTTTTCTAATCCTTACGATTATTTATACCGATTCGTACTTATTATACGAGTACCTTATTAAGCTAAGTATTATAAAAGAAAAAAGGTTTATAATAAATATTATAGCCCTTAAGTAGTCGTACGAATAACGAGAGATCTTTAAGATCCGTTAGATTAATAATAATAATAACCTTATTAACACTTTTATAAAAGCGGTACTTAATAAAAGATTAAAGTAATTTATTAATAAGGGAAAAGTAATAGTATAAATAAAGGGATAAGTTATATAAAAAGAGTAAAAAAAAGGGGTAAAAAGAGATAACTTAGTAAACGGGCCCGAGGTTAAATTAAACTTCTAATCGTAGTAATAGCGATAGTAATAAAAATAGTAATTAGATTAATAAAAAAAGAGAAAGTTAGTATTAGATTAGAAATCTAATTCGACCTTAGTATATGGCTAAGGCTACGTAGGGGCTAACGAGGGGCCCTATTTATAATTACTATAGACTACCTAACCTATAGTTAGAACCTCCTTTTTATACCTCACGTAATATATTAGAATAGTTTAATTAACCTACTTCGTTAACCCACGGTTCGAACTAATCGACTAATATCCCTGTGATAGGGATACTAATAGACCTTAATGATGATGCTTAGGCCGAATATCTATCTCCACGAAGCGTACTTGAAAAACGCATTGCCGAGTGGGACGGAGAGGATGCCCCTGTGAATTCTAAATGTCAGCTACCTTGGCTCTTTCTCGGCAGACGAACACCCCAGGTTTTGATCGATTAGTCGAAGTGCGGGGGTTCCCCACGTTCAGATCTGTGAAGGAGGTGCGGTCGGCAGGGCGCCTGGAGTCGGCACCCAGATATACGTGCCGAGGATTTGGGGTAAGAACAAAGTTCCTTGACTCGGGGAGGCGTTCGAACCATGCGACACGGAACACGGGAAAAGAAGGGTCAGATGCTCAGATGTTCAGACTTACCAGGGAACAGCGATGCCAGATTCCAAGATACCAAGACCAAGAGAACGCCACTTGTTAGGCAACATCTCCGGGACACCTGCGTAGGAGACGAAAACGAAGCCTGTCCCAATGCCGATGAGTGTCTCGGCGGCAATGAGCGTTCCTATATTCTGCGCGGCGACCGCGGCGATGGAGCCGATGACAACTGTGACTTGGCCACCAATGACTAACATTCTCCGGCCGAAAACATCGCTGAGAGGTCCCGCGAGGGAGAAGGAGCATGCTGTCGAAAGAGACCATGCTCCTACACGCCAAGCCAACTGGTCCTGCCCACCGAGCTCTGTAGCAATCTGCACGACGACGGCGGCAACCGTGAGGAACGCAAGTCCGACACATGGACCGAAGGATAGAGCCTTAGACTATGTATGTCAGCCAAGATTCGCCAGAGAAGCTGCAGAGACGCATTGGTCTTACAAAAATTGCAATCCATGTTTTGATGCCAACTTTTGCTTCGGACGGGTTATCCTCAAGTGCTGCGCGGTGAGGATCCTCTTCAAACTCGATGACAGCTTTGGCCTCTTGGGCCATCCGTATCTTCATCTCTCGGTCTCGGCCCATGTTGGATGATTCGTTATATGACATTTTGAAGTTGCGCAAAGAGACTGAACTCTTGAAGATAACGAGAAAAACCGGCTTGCTTCTGTTCAATAGTAGTTCAGAAGCGTGTCGGTTGGAATATTAAAGGTTCATCTCGAAGAAGCCGCGACATGGCACGGGCTATTCATATACAGATTTGGATTCAGAGTATCCGAGCTTTGGTCCGAGCGGGGGAACACTTCAGAAGCTTAACAACAAGCAGCAATGCTGATTGAACTTTTGAAGAGACGTCGCCGTGTGATTGGGGTAACGTCGAGTGTGCCATCAAGAAGGGTACGGGACCGGGGTTGATCCCCTTGTTTCGATGCAACCTGGAGGGGTTAAGCTGTTATTGATTAGCGCGACGACGTCGATGTGGGAGGGGAGGGGCCGGCAGATACGACTACTGCAAAACCTCGACTGTTACATGAAAACCTTGTTACAATAAAGTTTCTTGTCGGGGACGGCAGCCGCTCTAGTTGATTCATAGTTTCACTGGGTTTCTTGGTTCGGCTGGAAATGGGATCGTATGGCCTGTATGGTGTTCCATTGGACGATGTTGCGTTGACAGTTGTCCGCTTTTGATCAAATTCAATAAAATTCGACTTCTATGGGCTGTGTCATCCCGTCTCTCCCGAGGTGCAGATTGCGTTTTTGCCAGATGAGTGATTAGTTTTCGCTATCTACATCGTATCGCTGATGTAAGAGGGGAAGTTCTATCAACCACAGAGAAGAAAGGTCGCTTCTGTTAACTAATTCAGTCTTTCTATCGGATTAGAAGTCCAATTCGACTGCGGCGTACGGCCGGCTACGCAGGGGCTAATAAGGGGCCCTACTTCTGATTACCACAGCCTACATAACCTACGGTTAGAACCTCCTTTTTATACTTACGTAATAGAATTAGATAGTTGATTAACCTATTTTATTAAAACTATAGTTCGAACTAATCAACTAATATCCTTATAATAGGGATATTAATACTAATTAATAATTAATTTGTATTATTATAAATTAGTAAAGTATTTTATATATAAAAGAGATAACCTCTTTAAATAGAACGTAATAAAAGAATTATATTACTTAACTTTATAAAAAATAAATAATAAAATATAAATCTTTATATAATAGTTTTTTTTCCGGCTTTATAAGTACAAAAGATCGACCTTAACAGGATTACGCTTTTAAAAAAAATTATATAATATAATATACTTTTTAATTATATAATACGCGCAATATATCCTAAGTACGCGCTTAATATAATATAGTAATTTCGATACGAAAACCGCTATTTAATTCGGGATAAGTAAACTACCCTCTTTAATAATAGTACTAGTTAAAAAGGTTGATAATAAAGGTCGGTTATAATAATTAGCCGTAATAGTTAGCTATAATAGTTAGTTATAATAGTTAGGGGCGGCCCTTAACTATAGAGGTTCTAAACTTTAATAATAATATAAAAGTTTTTAAAAAAAGAGCTAAATAAGCTAATATTTACTACTCTTTAGAGCTCGTAAAGATTCTTTTTATTTTTATTACTTCTAATATTACCTAAAGCTACTCTCTATTTAAACTAAATAAATTTACTAAATAAATTTACTAAATAAATTTACTAAATAAATTTACTAAATAAATTTACTAAATAAATTTACTAAATAAATTTACTAAACAAATTTACTAAATAAACCTACTAAATAAACCTATTAATATATAAACTACTATTTAAATAACTAATTAGATAACTAGTTAAGAAATTAGCTAGTTAAAATACTACCTTAACAAGAACCTACTCTACTCTTAGTATATAGTTAGTAATTAGTAAGTTAGAACTCTTTAAAGATGCTTATTAATAAGTTTACCCCTCTCGGGCTAGGCGCCCTCTTTAGTTAGCTCGACGCTATAGCTATTATAACTAATATAAGTATACTTAAGAAGTGATAAAATACTTTTTGATAATATAGAATTTAGCTAAGCGATATTGTAAGTACTATAGATAACTAGGCTAGTATAAATACTAAGATCTAGTATATTAATACTAATTTAGTTATAATAGTTATAATAAGCGGACTAGAGGTACGTAAGGTTAGGGTAATAAATAAGGGCTTTAAATAGCTCTTACGGGACCCCCTAGGTAATAATAATACTTATATAAAAAAAAGATAATAGTAAACCTAGCTATTTACGTAGGCTAGTACTAAGAGGTCCTATACGTATTAAAATAAATAAAGCTCGCCCTATAAACGGGTAGTAAAAGGTTAGGAGTTAATAAAAAGGAGATAATAGTTAAGTTAGTTAACTACTATTTTAGTTAGTAGTTAAGTATAGAGCGTAATATACTTAGTTTTCCCTAATACGTAATATACAGTACGGCCCCGGCGGATTGCTCTATCGGGGGGATATAAATCTTTATAATAAAACGAAATAAAAAGATTATAGTACTTAACTATTTATAAAAAGCTAACGTTTATTATATTAAAATAACTTTTAATAATTAATAAAAGTATCGAAATAACTAAGTTACTATTATTACCCTTATATAATCCTTTTTTATTAATTAAATTTCTTACGGCCGGACCGTAATTAGGAGTTAACTAATTAAATTAATAAGAATTAGTCATATAACAACAACTTATTTAATGAATTAGTATAATAAACGAGCTTATTAATACGATATAAAAGCGTATTACGTAATTTAAAAAAGAGATCTTTAAATAAGTACAAAACTTCTTAATAATAACTTAGTAATAATTTATATAGAAATTATAAAACTAAGATATTTATAATATATAAAAAGGTTTATTATTATAAAAATCTTATAAATATAACCTAGAGGTTTATAATTAAAACGGTCTCCTTATAGCCCCCTTAAATACTCTTTAAGTATTATTTTAAAATATAATATAAGGGATAATATAATAAAAAAGGAGGAGATTTAGAAGTCATAATAACTACGAGCCCCCCTAACAGAGCAATCCGCTAGGGCCGTACCGTGTATTACGTATTAAAGAAAACTAGGTATATTACGCTCTATACCTAACTACTAACTAAAATAGTAGTGGAATAGGGTGGGGCGATTAGTCCTAGTCTTTCTTTTTTTTAAAAACGATTAAGTATAGGGACCTATAGGAGAGCTAATCGGAGGAAAATATAAGGAAAAGGGCCCCCGATTAAGGAGAGGAGCTTAATAATATAGATCTTTATTTTAATTATATATATACTTTTTTAAGGATCAAACTAGAGCCTTTTTAATAATTTATTTTTAAATACGATAATATAAAATAATTAAGAAGTTTACTTTTCTAATTTAGTTAATACTACCCCCTTTTTTCGATTATAACTTTATTAATTAAGGCCGTATTAACCTAATTAAAGGAGGTATTTTATATTACTTTTATAAATAGTAGTAGTTCTTTTTAAGTATTATATTATAAAAGTCCTTTATACCCTATACTTTTTTAATAATCTCCCCTTTTAAAAATCCCTTTCTTTTTTAAATAAGAGAATAAGTAAAAAAAAGCTCGACTTAATTAGAGATAATTTAAATAAATAAATAAAAAAAAGCGGTATAACGATTAAGATAAATACGAGCGGTAGGACTTTAATTAAAAGAAAGATTAGATAATTAAAATACGAAGACGAAGATATATAAAAAAGGGCTTTTTATTTAATAAGAGGGGGATATAATAAACTTTAATAAGCGAGTAAAATAAATAGATAGAGAAATATATAAATACTTAGGACTAAATCGGGCCTAAATACGGACGCTATAATAATATAATAAGATAAACGACGAGTTAGGATTAGAACTAATAGAATATTTTATTAAGTATAACTAGTTATTTAACTAGACTATTCCTTATTAATTAATATAGCCCGGAGATTTAATAATAAACCTATTTAGAAGTGTAAATACGTCGGACTAAGGGCGCTTAGAAAACTAGCTTTTAATTAGACTTATTAGTAATTTTAATTAATATTACTATAAGCTTAATATAAAGTCTAATTAAAACTCTAGTTATATACTTAGTAAGGGCTAAGAAAGATAGCCTAAATTATACTAATTAGGATAATAACTACGCTCTAGTTATTAAAACGGCTCCTCTCCTCTCTTTCTAAACTCTATTTAAAATAAATAGACTAATATAAAATTATTAAAATTATAAATAAAATTAACGAACTATATTTTAAATAACCTCGGACTATAAATATAAATAATTAATACGTTATTTTTATTACTATTAGCGATCCTTAGGATGCTTAATTATACGAACTTAACCTTTTTACCTTAGATAGACCGTTTATTAAACTAGTTTTTACGATCTATTAAGACCCGTAGACTACGGAGTTATTTAATAATAATAAGCTTATTCTTAGTAATAGATTTACTTACTAATCTAATTAAAAGAGGCTAGTTACGGCTTAGGTTAGGATAGATATTTTAATTAATACTTTTTTAAATACTATTACTACCCGGATCTAAATAACTACGCCTTAGACTAAGGACCTTATAATTCTTTAGCCTAATTTAATAAAGAATATAGGGTTTTATAAAATACTATTTTTTAGTTAAGAGGGGACTATAGTTTTTAAAAATAATAATATTATAAACTTTTTAAAAAAGTTCGAGAACTAGTGCGAGATCGGTAAGGTCCCGGACCGATTTAGAAATAAACTTATTATATATATTATAAAAAGAGATTATTAAACTTTAGTTAAGGATGCGATTAGAGAATTACCCTAAGCCTAAGCTAAGGATTTCTTTTTAAAAAAATATAAAAAATAAGATATTAACCGCTTTTTAAATAAGGAAGAGTAGATTAAAAAAGTTACTAAAGGACTACCTATTTTATTTTCTAACTTAAACTCTATTTAGGTACTATTTACTAAGATTAATAATATAATTACTCTTACTAAATAATAAAACCTCTATATTATAATTAATAAGAGCTTAATTAAGGCCGTATATAAGCAGTTCTATACTAATATTATAAAAAAAGTAGTAGAGGAAGTCGGGGTTATTTTAAATAGCTTTATTAGATTAATAAAGTATACGAGGTTTAAAGTAGGACTTCTTAATACGATTATATATAAAAAAGAATATAGCCTATTTTTTATAAATAATTAGAGTTAATTTAAAACCTTATTATAATCCCTTATTTTATAAGTATATAGAAATATTTAATACTAATATCCGAACCGCTAGTAATATTACTAATTAATAATAAGAGCCTAGGTTACCTAGGTAGCTATTAATAATACTACTAATTCTAACCTAGCTAACGAAATAAGTAAGCTAAAGATCTATTAAAATAATATTTATTCTCGAGGTCCTACCCGTATATTTAATATAAACGCTGCGCGTCCTAATCGGCCCTTAATTATAGGACCTAGAGACCGCTACTAATATTACTAGAGTTTATATTACTAAATTATTAAAAATTATAATTAGTATATTCTTAATAAGGACGCTTATTTTATTATTTTAGCTTAGGGAGCTTAGTATTATAAAAAGCATAACGGTTAGGAGCTTATAAGAAATATCCCTTTTATTATAATTAAAAATAGAAAAAAGCGTACGATTACTAATTACGTTACTTTTTTTTTTACGTAATAAATATATTAACTAAGGAAGATACTAAGCTTTTAGCTAAGTAAATTCTAAATTATTAGATCGGACTATTTTAATAAACTATACTTATACTTCCCTTAGCTAATCCTATAAGTATAGTTAGATATATTTACGTAGTACGACTTAACTTAGGCTATTATAGCTAAGTAGATATTTATATTATTTATAAAAGAAGACTACTTAAGAACCGCACCTTAGTAACTATATTATACTTTAAGAAAATATATAGGATTAATAGCCTAAGTTAGTTTTTATAATTTAAAAAAAAAAACGGTTTTTTTTTCTAATTAAAAAAGGGAAATTATAAAAATTAATAATAGTAACGAGGCTTTTAAAATAATAGAGAACGTAACCTCTATATTTATTTCTAAACCCTAGCTTACTAAAGTCTTAATTAGTACTCTTAATATTAG
Organism: Colletotrichum cuscutae; assembly: GCA_030869315.1. Classification (NCBI taxonomy): domain Eukaryota; kingdom Fungi; phylum Ascomycota; class Sordariomycetes; order Glomerellales; family Glomerellaceae; genus Colletotrichum; species Colletotrichum cuscutae. The sequence goes on from MPDP01000316.1 coordinate 51,120, forward strand.
TACTTAAAGAACTTAAGAGCCTTTTTTTTATAAAACTTAAAAAACGATAATTACTAATTAGACCTATGACTTTAACCTTAGGGCCGAGGTAAAGAAGCTAATAAAAAAGAGGTTCGAGGCCCCGATCTCGCTTTTTATAAACTTTTTATAAAATATTATATTAAAATATATTATAATAATAATAACTTTAATACGTAATTAGAGGTATTTTAATATTAATAAAATCTTATTAAAAGCTCCGAAGTCCTTAATAAATCTAATAGAGAATAAGTAATAATAAAAAGATATTAAAGATCTTTTTAATAAGTATAATTAGAACCTCTTTTTAAGGCTGAGCTATATAGCTAAGATTAATAGAGTTAGAAGTACTAATATAAATTCTAAGCTCTTAATTTCTATAATTTTGAACGCTTACTTCTAGTTAGAAATCTAAATATCTAATATAAATTAAGGTAATAAGGGTTTAATAATCGTTATTATCCTAAATACTAGGGCATAAGTTAATATCCTCTCGAAATAATACGTTAAAAAAGCTAGTATTTTTTATATAGTAACGAAGCTTTAAATATAAACGTTTAAATACGATCTAACTAGCTAGATAATTTTTAATAGCTTTTATTTTACGGACGTATAGATTAATAAGTTTAAAATAACTACTTATTTTTTTATTAAGGACGAGCGAGAGACCTCCGATCCGTTATTATTAAGTCTTCTATTTATATAAGATACTAAGTTATTTTTTAGATATAATAGGTTAATAATTACTATTCTAATTTATATTAAGAACGAGAAGCTAAGGATCCCCATAAGGATAATTAGGACGAACGGTTTTTAAGACGTAAAAGATATTTTACTCTAGTTTAAGTAGTATATAGAGGAAGTTTTTAAATTAGAAAACTAAATATTAGTAATATAACCGGGGATATTATTAGTTCTAATAACCCCTACTTAGAATCTAAGTTAAAAAAAGACGAGTATATTATAGCGGTTTTAAACTAAGGCTAAGCTAATTAAATTATAATTATAGTTATACTTTATACGATTTAGCTTTAGATTATATAAATTAAGAAAGTAATAATAGCTAGTTAGAGTAAAATTAAAAATAGACCGAACGGATTAGCTAACTAAGACGATTTACGTTTCTTAATAAAAATACTTACTTTTTAATAAGAGGAGTTATATATTAAATAACGAATTATAAAATTAGAGCGAAAGGCGTTAAAATAGTACGAGATAGTTAAAAAAGCTTTTTATAAGATCCTTTATACTATAAAAGTTAATATAATATATAAAAAAAAGGATTAGAAAGTCTAGCTAGTTAATAACGCGCTCTCTAATAGATCGATATTTAATAATAATCTTTATTAAAAACTTAAAAAACTTAAAGAGGTTAGAAATAAGTTACGAAATTAATTAGGCCCCTATAAGGATATTATTATACCTAAGTTTTTAAATATAGAACTAGGCTTTAAATTAATGAATAACCGCTTTTAAGCTATTTTTAAAAATTATAACTATTTTCTATTTTATAAATAAGATCTCTTTAGGTAAATACTCCTTAATTAAGAAAAAGCGCTAGTATAAGACTTCTTTAAATACGGCTATTTTAACTTTATAATTACGCTACTATAATTAATTAAGATTATACTTTATAAGGTTTAATAAGTAAAAGGTATCCTAATCCTAAAAGCTCTATTATTAAAAGCTTTTAAAATAATCTAAGAATATATTACCCGGGGTATTATTAAGAAAAGCTATGCTACGTATTAGAACTCTTAGTTCTTAATAATAAAGAAGGACGGCGGTCTTTAGCTAATTAACTTAGTAATTAAAGTTAACGCTATTACCCTTTAAAATACTTAATAACTACCTAATATTAACGAGTTTTTAGAGGAATTTATTATAGATTAATTTATTTCCCTCTTAGATTTCTTTTTTAGCTATAATTAGATCTCTTTAAATAAAAAGAGCTACGATTTAATAACCTTCTCGACTTTACTTAGGCTATATAGATATTATACCCTCTTAATAAGAATAATAAATTCAGTAGCCTAATTCTATCGGATTATAACCCGTATTTTTTATAACTTAATTCTAAAATACTATAGTACTTTTATTAATAATATCGTAGTTAAAGGCCTACGATCTTATTATAATAATAAGTACCTAACTAACTATTCTAAGATTTAGTAATTCGTTTACGAATACTTTTAAAATATTAATTAAGTCTTAGTTAATATTAAACTAGCTAGCTATACTATTTCCGAAGTAAAGTTATAATAGTACTAGCTATCCGTAGTTATTATAGGCTACCTCTATAGTACAAAAGGGAGACGGCCTAATTAGGCTAAAGTCCTTAAGATCCTTAAATAGATAAAATACTTAAACGTCTTAAAAATTAAATCGTTTTTTAGTATTATTACCTTTTACTACTACTAAATTAAGTAATTTCTTTTTAAAATAGCCCTATTATACTCCTTATTTAGTAAGAACTAATTTTTTAAATAGGGAGTATTATAAATCGAAGCTATAAAAACGCTTAAAGAGGCGATTACTATAGCTCTTATTTTAGTTTTACTAAACTATAGTACCGAGGCCGGACGAATTATCCTTATAACGGACGCTAGTATTAAAAAATAGAGTAGTACGTTTAGTTAAATCGTTAATAATAAGCGTATTATTACTTAATATAAAAGCGGGATATAGCGTAAGCTAGAGCTTAATTATAACTTTAAAAAGCTCGAAATACGAGGCGTTTTAATAAGCCTAAAGCGTTTTTATAATTATTTATTTAGGATTAATTTTTTATTAAAAACCGATGTTTAAGTCTTAGTTATTTAGATTAATAATATAGTAAATAACTTATTATTAGCGATAATAATACGCTAACTCTCTTAGATTAGATTTTTTAACTTTAAAATTAAGTATATTAATAAGAAAAAGAATATTACGGCGGATAGCTTTTTAAAAAAACCCCCTAGCTAATTTAACTTAGTTAAGGTAGAGCTTAACGAGGATATTAAGGACTTTATTAATATATAAGTCTTATAAATACGAGTCGTAAAGAACTTTTTTATTATAATATATAGCCGTAATAACGCTATTATTAATTAGATATAAGAAATAAATATTCTAATTAATATACTAGTACCGAACGAACAATAGTCGGACTTCTTAAAATAAATTACTTATTTCCTTTTTATTTTAAAGAGGCTAGCCGGTATACTTTTTAATTAGTTTAGATATTTTAAGTAGATAGCGATACGATTTATTATATAAAATAAACTTCTATTTTAATAAGGGATAGAGACTCGTCCTTAACTTACTTAAGTAATTAATAATAAGTGCTACTAAGTAGACTTAATTAGTAAAGTATATAATAAGTCCGGGTATAGGGGACGAGAGGCTATATATTTCCGCTTTATAAAACGATATTACTAACTAGGAATATATACTTAGACTCGGGAGCTAATTACGACCTATAAAGCTTATTAAAAAGCTAGATTATAATATTTTAATAACCCCTATATATTTAGAGTTCCGATTTACGAACCTTTTTTTAAGGTTTATTTAAACGTTTAGTATATAAGTAAATAAAAAGTTATTAAAGCGCGTTATAAGTTTATAAGATATTTAAAAGTACGGATTATAACGAACGCTATATTAAAAAATATTATAAAGTTTATTTAAGAAGATATTATTTATTATTATAGGATCTATAGTACTTTAATTATTAATAGAGAATAAGAAAATATAGGCGCTATAACGTAGCTTAATTAACGATGCGGTACTTAGTAAAAGGTTATATTAGTTTATAACCCTCGTACTAACGGGCTCCTTAAGAAGGGTTACTAACTTATTACGTATATACTTCGTATTTAGTTAGATTAAAAAAAGAAAGATATTAGACTAATACTAACTATAGCCCTTTTTATAAATAGGATAACTATTAGAGTATTATTAAGTTATATATTATTCTATTTTATTTATAGTCGTTATATAACGACCCCGATTAAAAAAAGGATAGTAATTTAGAGGGTACTTAATTAGGAGAATATATATACAACGGATTAAGAAGTCTAAGCCCGATTACGAGCTTTTACTTCCTTAGTAAACGACTAAGAAGCTATAGTTAATAAAGTTATTTAATACTAAGCCTAAACCTGCGACTAGTTTAACTCCTCGTATACTTTCTAATTAATAAAATTATAAACTAGCGATCTAGTTCTTATTTTTAATATTTAATAAAAGAACGATATATTAATTTTTAAAAAACTCGATTATTATTAATAAGAACCTTTTCGTATTTACTTAGCCGCTCCGAACGGATCGTCGTATTAACTAGAAATACTTATTAATAAACTAATTATAGGGGCTACTTATATTAGTAATTAACTTAAGAAGTTCTTAAAGTTTTTAAAAAGCCTCTACTTATTACTTACTAAGTCTAATCTTTATAAGGACTTTATTTCTAACTTAACTAACCTTTTATTTTTATAAAATAATATAATTAACGCTATAATTCTATTTCTTAATTATAATAATAATATAATAAATTCTAAGGACGAGGATACTTAGCTAGTTACTAAGTAAACTTAATTATAAACAAAGGCCTCTTAAGAGAGCTAGATTACCTTTTATTACTACCGATCCTTAGTATAAGTTACGAGTTCTTTTATTTATTAAATATTATTTTATAAAGATATTATCGAATTTTATTAATTCTTTAGTTATTTTTTTATCTAGATCCGGGATAAAATTATAAAAGGATAATAAGAGGAGAAAAATTGTTTTTTAGTTATTATAATTAAAAAACCTAATAACCTTACTTATTAACTATATAATCGTATTAAGAAACCTTACCCCTTTTTTTAAGTATTTAAGCCTAGTTCTCTATTTAATTAAGCCTATTTAGTATTTAGCTTAGTTTATATAACCTTTTACTTTACTTATTTTATTTTAATATACTAATAACCTTTACGAGTTATAAATATATAGTTTTTAATAAGGTATATAAGAGGGGCGTCCTTAAGAACAGAATTATACTTATCCTCCTCAGTCTTAGTAATATTAATTTAGTTAGAGATTATATAAACTAAAGTCTTAACTTTTTTAATATTAATTAAAATTAAAAACGCTACCCTACTACTACTTATTATATAACGATAACGATAGCCTTACTTAGAGTCGGCTCCGGACTAACTAATAGCCTACTAATTGTTACTTTTTTTAAAGTAGTATTTCTTACTTTCGGAATATATATAATTATTATATTAATTATTAAAGTAATCTAAAAAAGAAATATACTCGAAATAAGGGACTATCTTTTTAATTAGCTCCTTAGTATTAGAACTAATATACTTTTAAAAAGACTACGTATAATAGTTATAAAATATAATATTCCGAATATTATAAGCCTAGATAAGTAAAGAATTAATAATAAGGGTTCGTTTACCTAATTACTAAGATAGAGGGCTAAAGTAACTAGCGTAATTATAATTAATAAAAACCTAACGGCTCTACGAAAATAATCCGCTTATAATACCCGGATTATAAACGTACTTTTTAATAACGTTCTAATTCGTAGTTAATTATTAAAACTTCTAAGCTATTTCTCTTGTAATATACTTATTAACCTAAGGATTTATAATATAGAATTCGGTATAAAGCTCTTTAGTTAATTTAAAAAGAGTTAACTAACTAATAGTCTTAAGAATTTAAAAAGGAGTAATATTAAAGTAGGATAAGGATTAAAAAGATTAAATAAAGTAGCGCTTACTATAGTCTACTTTTTATTAATTTTTTAAAACTTATAGCCCTAAGTTTTTTAAAAATAGACCTTCTTAGGAGTAGAAGAGGAATATTACTAAAGCCGGACGTTATAATAAGTAGTTTTAATAATTTAATACGCGTTATTAGTAACCGAAGTATTAAATATAATAAGTAAGTAGATTATATTATTAAGAAGAAAAGAGACTAAGTAAAAAAAAAAAAAAAAAAGATAATTATAATTAAAAAGCTATTGTTTAGGGGAAGAAATAAAAAAGTAATAGAGGAATTAAAAAAGGGCCTCTATATACCCCCCCCCTAGATCCGGGATATTAAAAAAGAAAATACTATAAGCCTCTCGGCTAATCGGCGCTAAATTATAACTACTATATAAAGAAAGGAAGGAGTGAATTATAAGATCGGGGCCTTTTTATTATTTATAATATAGCGCCTTTCTTCTTAATTAGCAGAGGCCGCCCTCGCAATTAGTATAAAAAAGTAGCTTTTTACTTAATTACTTAACTTTTCCTTCTTCCCTCCTTAACTACTTCCCTATAACTATTATTAATTAAACTTTTTCTAATTTTTACTTTTTAATTTATTATATAAATACTAACCTAGCGATTTATAATAACTTCCTTACCTCTTATCTCCCTTTTTAAACTAAATAATAAAAAGAATATAGTGCGAATTTAGGGCCTAATTACGATAAAGAACTTTAAAAATAATATTAAATATTAGCTAAGAAAGTAGAATCTAAATAAATATATTACTTTTAATAAGACTAACTCTAGGACTATAACGAATACTAAAGACTCTTAGTTCGTTAATTTTAATATAAATTATTAATATAAAGCGTATATTAACTATTACTTAAACCTAATACCTAAATAAACTAGTTTTCTTTAAATAATCCTAACCCCTCGTAAAATCGACTTTTTTAATTAGCTTAGCGTAGGGGACGTATTTCTCTTTTTTAATTAGCGCCCCGAGGCTTTTAAAGGTCTAGAAGACCGGAAGACTTAGATAAGTTAGAACTACCGTAAGGTAATAGAGATCCTAACTAATTACTATAACTTTTAAAAATACTTATTATATAAAGATTAAATTTAAAAATATAAAATTAAATCCGTAATAGAGGTTATAATATAGGACCTTATTTTAGTACGTAATATAGTTATAATTAAAGAGGGATAAGAGAGTACTTTCGAACTAAATAAGACTCCTATTCTAATCTTATAAACCTAAAAAACTATATAAAAAATTAGAACTTTAGCGTACTTAGTAATCTTCTTTTTTTATATTAATAATCCGGGCTATTTTATAAAAATAATTATTAATTAGCGAGATAGTATAGTTTATTAATACTATCCGAAGTAAGCTCTTGGGCGTTTAGAGAGGATATTTATTAATAATATCTAAATACTAAAGGCCTTTTATAGCTAGATTAATATACTTCTTTATATTTAATAACTAATTAACGTAAGCGCTTATATAGTTCTTATAGTATAATAACTAGGTAAATAGGAATGCGGTTTATACGTATTTAAATAGTTTTATAATACGGTCCGATACGGCTAGCTTAACCTAACTTATAATGCGTATTAAATAACTTATAAATACCTTAGATTATTTAATAATAAACTCTGTGTAGTTTAGATTTAGTAGATTAGTTACGAGTTTTAATATAATAATTATTACTTTTTTAATATAATAAGACCTTTTTTAAAAAGGTCTTTTAATAAAATAATAAATAATTAGGACTTTAGAAATAGGCCCTATACCGACTTAAATAACTTTAACTACGCTATAATCGACGCTCTTAAAGCGCCGACTCTTTATAAATCCGGTTCTTATTTAGTTAGACTTAGGTTTACTAACTAAGATCTAAAAATTTATAACCCCTATAATTACGGTTATTATATTCCTATTAATCTTATATATTTTAAAAAGATATATAAAATAATTAAAAACCTTAAGTAAGAACTTACTATTTTTAAAAAGTTACCCTTACCGTCCTGATCCTCGAAAATACTAAAGAGTACCCGAGGATTTATAATAAGTAGCGACCTTAATCGGACTCTATAAGTAATTAAATTAATAAAAGCTATTAACTAGTATTTAAACGCTATTATTAATAATTAATTTATATACTTAATTAATACTCTTAAAACTTATTAAGTTATAAAGTTTTTATTAAATATATTATTATTTAAGTTATTATTACGTTTTAGCCCGGCTCTTAGTAAAGCTAGTCCGAGTAATTAAAGAGGTAATCCTTTAAATACTTTAGTTAGGGGTAGGGATAGTCTTATTACGAAAACTCTAATTAAAATACTAAGGGTTTAGTTAAAATAAGAGGTTATTAAGCGCACATTCTTTAAGTATAATCGGACTATATAAGAGAATAGTAAACGTTAGTATTAAGAACTAGCTAAGTTTTATTAAGATTTTTTATAATATTATAATATATATATAAATAAAGCTAATATTAATAAGAGTACGAGAGAATAATAAGTCGATTAGTACGACGACCTAATTATAAAAGTTATATATATAACTCTAGCTTATACTTTTTAAATACTATTATTAATAGAAAAATTTAAAAAGAATTAGGCTAATAAAGGTTAAGATCGGGAGATTATTAAAAAGGATTAGGATAAGAACTAAGTAAAGCTAATAAAAAAAGTAGCGAAAGTAGAGGAGGTAAAAAAAGTAATTATAAAAAGAAAAGGTAAGTAGAAGGCTTAATATAATTAATTATATATAGTAACTAGGACTAATTTAAAATAATTTTTTTTTATAAAGGATTAGAGAAAAAGAAATTAAAAAATAATTAAAATAGGGTGGGGCGATTAGTCCTAGTTTTTCTTTTTTTTAAAAATAATTAAGTATAGGGACTTATAAGAGAGCTAATTAGAGAAAGATATAAAGAGAAGGGCCCCCGATTAGGGAGAGGAGCTTAGTAATATAAATCTTTATTTTAATTATATATATACTTTTTTAGAGATTAAACTAGAGCTTTTTTAATAATTTATTTTTAAATATAATAATATAAAATAATTAGGAAGTTTACCCTTCCGATTTAATTAATATTACCCCCTTTTTTTAATTATAACTCTATTAATTAAGGCCGTATTAACCTAATTAAAAGAGGTATTTTATATTACTTTTATAGGTGTTAGTAGTTCTTCTTAAGTACCGTACTGCGAAAGTCCTTTATACCCTACACCTTTTTAGTAATTAATAAACTCGACTATTATCTCCTTTTTATTAATAGTTCCTAACTTTTTATTATAGTCTTCCTAAGTTCTAGCCGTTTATAGGGTAAGCTTTACTTATTTTAACGTATATAGGACCTCTTAATACTAGCCTATATAAATAGTTAAGTCTACTATTATCTCTTTTTTTATATAAGTATTATCGTTATTTAGGGGGCCCCGTAAGAGCTATTTAAGGCGCTTATTTATCGCTCTAATTTTATATACTTCTAGCTTATTTATTATAGTTATTATAACTAGGCTAGCGTTAATATACTAGATCTTAATATCCGTATTAAGTTAGCTATTTATAATACTTATAATATTACTTAACTAAATTTTATATTATTAAAAAATACTTTACTATTTCTTAAACGTACTTACGTTAGCTATAATAGCTATAGCGTCGAGCTAGCTAAGGGCGCCCAGCTTAAAAGGGGTAGACTTATTAATAAGTATCTTTAGCCTACTAATTAGTAACTATATACTAAGAGTAGAGTAGTAGTTTATATATTAATAAGTTTATTTAATAAGTTTATTTCATAAGTTTATTTAGTAAATTTATTTAGTAAATTTATTTAGTTTAAATAGAGAGTAGCTTTAAGTAATATTAAAAGCGATAAGGATAAAAAAAATCTTTACGAGCTCTAAGTAATAAATATTAGCCTATTTAGCCCTTTTTTTTAAAAACCTCTATGTCGCTATTAAAGTTCAGAACTTCTATAGTTAAGGGCTTTTCCTAACTATTATAATTAACTATTATAGCTAACTATTATAGCTAACTATTACGGCCGACCTCTATTATTAACCTTTTTAGCTAGTACTACTATAGGGTAGCTTACTTATTCCGAATTAAATGGTAGTTTTCGTATCGAAATTATTATATTACGTTAAGCGCGTACTTAAGATATATTGCGCGTATTATATAGTTAAAAAGTATACTGTATTATATAATTTCCCTTAAAAGCGTAATCCCGTTAAGGTTAATCTTTTACGCCTATAAAGCTAGAAAAAAACCACTATATAAAAAAACTACTATATAGAACTTACGGAGTACGATTTTAATATGCTTAATTAATTATTATAATAATAATAAGAGAACTATAAATAAGGCCTCGTATATTAGCTTATTAAAATTATTTTAATAAAGCTTTATATATACATTAACGGATTCTTTATAAATAATAACGATTTAGTTTTATAATTAGGGTATATTATTATCCTCGATACCGAGGCCCTTAGTAAAGACGACTTTATATAGTGGTTTTTTTCTAGCTTTATAGGTATAAAAGATCGACCTTAACGGGATTACGCTTTTAAAAGAAATTATATAATATAGTATACTTTTCAATTATATAATACGTATAATATATCCTAAGTACGCGCTTAATATAATATAATAATTTCAATATAAAAACCGCTATTTAATTTAAAATACGTAAGCTACTTTATAGCGGCGCTAGTTAAAAAGGTTAATAATAGAGGTTAGCCGTAATAGTTAGTTATAATAATCGGCCGTAATAGTTAGAGGCGACCTTTTTTAATTATAGAAGTTCTAAACTTTAATAATAACGTAGAGGTTTTTAAAAAAAGGGCTAAAAGGGCTAATATCTAGCTACTCTTTAGAGCTTATAAAGATCTTTTTTATTTTTATTACTTTTAATATTGCCTAAAGTTACTCTCTATTTAAACTAAATAAATTTACTAAATAAGCCTATTAAATAAACTTATTAAACGTACTTATTAATATATAAATTACTACCTCGTTAAGAACTTACTTTACTAAAGATACCCCTCGATAGGTCCCCCCCTCTGGGGCTCGATAGATTGGGCCTCCTTAACACCCTAGCTATTATAATTAATATAAATATACTTAAGGAGTAGCGTAGTACTTTTTAGTAGTACGGAATCTAGCTAAGTAATAATACGAATATTATAAATAGCTAAGCTAATATAAATATTAAAATCCGGTATATTAATACTAGTTTAGAAATTATACTCTATAGAGCTATAAATCCCTCTAATACGGACTATATTATAGACGTAAGGGAATATATAAGGGGTCCCTTAACCCTTAATAAGAAAGAGTATATAATATAAGATCTAGCTATTTATGCGGGCTAGTATTAGGAGGTTTTATATACGTTAGAGTAGGTATAGCTTGCCCTCTAGATAGCTAGAACTTAAAGGACTTTATATAATAAAAGGTCGGGAGTTTTAATTAGTAGTTAGGTATAGAGCGTAATATACTTAGTTTTCCCTAATACGTAATATATAGTACGGCCCCGGCGGATTGCTCTATCGGGGGGAAAGACGACTTTATAATATAAAATAATATACTTTATTATTTATTAATAAAGAATAAATAAATTATATATAATATACTCGTATTTAACCCCCTAATAAAGTAATCCGCCGGGGCCGTACCGTGTATTACGTATTAGGGAAAACTAAGTATATTGCGCTCTATACCTAATTACTAATTAAAATAGCTCCCGACCTTCTATTACGTAACCGTTTAGAGAGCAAGCTATACTTACTCTAATATATATAAGACCTCTTAGTACTAGCCTACGTAAGTAGCTAAATACTATATTATATACTCCTTTTTATTAAGGGTTAGGGAACCCCTTATATATTCCCTTATTTTTATAATATAGCTCGTATTAAAGGGATTTTTAGCTCCGTAAAGTATAATTTCTAAGTTAATATAAATATACTAAATCTTAACGTCCGTATTAACCTAGTTATTTATAATATTTATACTATTACCTAGCTAGATTTTATATTATTAAAAAGTATTATACTACTTTTTAAATATATTTATATTAGTTATAATAACTAGGATATTAAGGGGGCCTAATTTATTAAGCTCTAAAAGGGGGGACCTATTAAGGGGTATTTTTAATAAAGTAGGTTCTTAATAAGTAGTAGTTTATATATTAATATATTCGTTTAATAAGTTTATTTAATAAATATATTTAGTTTAAATAAAGAGTAGCTTTAAGTAATATTAAAAATAATAAAAATAAAAAGAATTTTTACGAGCTTTAATATAAAGAATAGCTAGATATTAGCCCTTTTAGCCCTTTTTTTTAAGAACCTTTACGTTACTATTAAAATTCAGAACCTCTATAGTTAAGGGCCGCCTCTAACCTTTATAACCGACCTCAATTATTAAGTTTTCTAACTATCGCCGCTATATAAAAAGTAGCTTACCTATTCTAAATTATACAGCGGTTTTTATATTAAAATTATTACATTATATTAATCGCGTACTTAGAGCATATTACGCGTATTATATAATTAAAAAGTATACTATATTATATAATTTCTTTTAAAAGCGTAATCCCGTTAAAGTCGATCTTTTATACTTATAAAGCTAGACCAAAACTACTATATATTTGTATTTAAAATTTATAAAATAGTAAATAGGGTAAATATTACTTATATAATCTTAACTATATTTAAAAAAAATATAGATCGATTTAACTTTTTAATAATCTTTACGATTATTTATACTAATTTATACTTATTATATAAATACTTTATTAAACTAAGTATTATAAAAAAAGAGGCTTATAATAGTATAAAAAGATTAGGCTATGAGTACTTAATTAGCGAGATTATAATATAGGTATAAGTATATTATAAGACTTAAGCTTATAGAGTCCTTTGTACGGGCTCTGCTTTATAAAAAGTTTTTTTCTAATATAATCCGTATACTAGTTACTAACTTATTAATAACTTAGTACTATATGTATCCTAAATCTATTATAATTACTCCCCCTTTATATAACTTTAGTTCCTAAAGTTGTTACGTAATTTCTTTTTTTAATATTAATAATAAAACCGTTAACGCTATTATTTATAATAGCTTTCCTAAGGCGTTAATAATACCCTTTTGTACTTAAGAATAAAGCATTGCTCCTATCTTATTATTTAATAAATACTTTATTAATATTGTTTAGTAATAGCGCGCTAACTAGTTACGAAGTCGATAGTACGTATTTATAGTAAAGTATTCTAATAATTATAATATATAAGAGCTTGCTTAACCTCGCGGTTATTATTATTATTAGACTATTAAATAAAATAAAAGATTTTCTTTTATTACTAGTTACGTATTTACTTTCCCCCCCCCCCCCTCTATTTAGTAACCGTTCCGCGAGTTCTTTCCTATATAACTATACCTTTTTTTCTTATAATATTCCTATTTCCGTACCGTTTTTTAATTATAATTCCTTTACTATCCCGTCGCTAAGTATTTATTAAGATATTTACTATTTCGCGTATCTAGGATATACTTAATATCGAGTACGATTTTAAAAAAAGCTTTTATAATTTTTATAATAGTACTCCTTATATACGCTACTTATTTAATATATATCGTAATATTAATAAGCTCGTTTATATTATTAGCGGTTACGTTACTTAGTATTTTAATATATTATATTAATAAAAAGAAGTGTTTTACTATAAGTCGTCGAGTTTTTACTAATTTATTACTAAATATTAAGCTAACGATATCGTTTTAGGTTTTAGAAAAGCTATATAGCGCTACTTAGCTTACTTAGAATACCCTTTTAAAGTTCTATTATACTAAAGAGTAGGGTAACCTTAACTCCTATAAATATAGTTATATTTATTACGTTTTTAGTTATATTATTAGTATATAAGAGGAGGTCGGTGCTGATATTATTAACTTATTAACGAGTAATAAAAAGGTCCTCTTTAAGTAAGCTACTCTCTAAGAGCTTATTACTAATCGCAAGTATCTAAGCTTATTAATCTTAATTATAGTAAGTTATTAGCGATCGTTTAGTAATTATTTTTTCTTATTAATATAAATTCTTTTTCTAAGCTAGTATTTTTAATATTAATAATAAAACTAAGATTATCTCTCGCCTTAGCTATTTTTAACTAGCTTATTTTTATAATAATAGCTATGTAGTCGCTCTATAAAATAACTTTAAAACTCTACTTTAATACTATAAGTCTATTCCCCGGGGCGTTATTATTACGCGTATTTTAAAGTTTTTTAATTTTTTTATTTTTTATAAACGCGTTACTAAGTACTTAATAAATAGTATACTTATTTATATTATTACTATTTATAGTACTCCCTTTATTACTTATAGTCCCGAGAATTAGACCTTTATTAAAAAGCGTACTTTTATTATTAACTATATTCTTAATAATAAGGATAAGGATAACTATATAAAGTCTAAGTTTATAAAGTCCTAGTTTAAGAGGTCCTAGTCTAAAGAAGTCGAGTTTAAGAAATTTAGTAATAATTTAGAGAATTCCCTTAGCTAGCTTCGTAATAAGTATTACTATTTTATTATTAATAACTTATTAACTCCTATTTATAATACTCTTTTTTTTATAAACTAATCTATTTTAGCCCTTAGTTATTTAGTTCTAGATCTTAATATTATTAATATTATACTCCTCTCTTTTTAAGTAAAAGCTTTATAATAACTTAATAATATTATTACTCTAATTAAGGCTAAAACTAAGAGTTATAATAAGTAGTTTAATATTAACCTATTCTTTATAAATATCGATTCTACTAAGGCCCTTTAGCTCGGTTATAATAAGAGTAGTACTCCTAAGGACGCTCCCGCTCCCTAACTTAATAATAATAATAATAGCGTTCTACCTCCCGTTCTATTTCTTATTTTACTTTTTATAGTTCTTATTATAGCTTTTAGTAATAATTAAGTAGCGAACGCTTTATAAACTACTATTATTAATATATATAATAATTTACGTAATTTTAACTACTTCTTTATAACTTATTATAATATTAATAAAGCTAACGGCCTTACTTTAAGTAGTTAGCTAAGTACGCGCACAAAGCCCCCCCACTATATTATTATTAAATAAACTATTATTACTAACTATTACGTTTTAAAAATATATACTAAAAACGCTACTATTATTATTAGTATTATATAGGTTACTCTTTTAATATAACTAGGTCTTAGTAACTTTTTAATAACGTATTATTAAAAGTTATAATACTATATTTTTTTTTAAAATTACGCCGGGCTAAATAAAAGGGTTCTATAGAGTATTATTAATTAACTTATTTTTAGTAACCTTTTATTACGAACTTAGTATTTATTATCCTATTTTATATATATTCGTTTTTTATAATATTTAAATTTTTTAACTACTTTTACTACCTTATTAAAATACTTAGTAAGTTCTTACGTATTATACTTAGTAAGCTATTTAGCTTATTTAATAAGATATTATAAGTTTTTTTTTTTACTTTATTTCGTAACGATTTCCTTAACTTCTTAAACGTCTTATTCGTTCTCTAACTCCGGGAGATTTACTATTTAGTCACTAACTATTTAGTAATTTCCTTATAGTTTAAACTAAGAAACTAAGAAAACGTTATATATTCTCTAGTACTACTCTAGTAAGTATATTTAATAAGCCTATTTACTTACCCTTTTAGTTATTATTATTTTAATATACTTTAGTACTAACTTATTATTTTTAAATCGTATATTCTTTATTAATAAGCTAACGATCTTTTTATAATTAAACTTTTTTAGAGTATATTTTTTATTATAATAAGCTATATAGCTCTTAGAAGCTTATATTTAGGCTCGTATAGCCTAGGCCCTAATTTCTCTAATTTTCTAAACCCTTTCCCGAACCCCCTAGACTATAGCCTTATAATTAACTATATATTTAATATACTTAAAGTAGTAGCTATATAATATTATATACGGGAACACTTTTAGAGTAAAATACTAGCTATTATTATATATAAACTTAGCTTTTTTTAACTATACTACTTACTTATTTAACGAGCCGTTAGTATAAATCCTTAAATACTTTTTTAATATTTAATAAGTCCGCTCTATTTAGCCGTCCGTTTATAAATAGTACGTAATAAATAGTTAGTAATATATTACCCGTTTTTTAATAAACTCTTTTTAGAATATACTTATAAATAGCTTATATTTATTTATAATAATACTTTTTAATATACTAAACTTATACTCTACTTTTTTATATAAAATACTTATTATTTATACTACGTTAAGTATTTTAATAATAAGTAAGAACTTTGCGAACTTTATTATATAATAAATAATAACTAATATATAGTCGTACTTAGCGCCGTCGTTATGAGCGCTTAGTAATAGTTTTATAATAGAGTTTATAAATATTTCTCAAAATAAGTACGAGGGTAGTAGTAATAACTATAGCTACCCGTATAGCTTATATTTTAAAGTTATAACTCTTAAATAATACTTATAGTTCTTAATATATTCTCAAATATTTCATTAAATATCCTTTTAGTAAAATTTCTTTTAAATTAGCTTAAGAGTTTTTATAATTCTTATATAACCTACTTTATAATTATTATAGTATTAATAAAAGATCTTTATTTAAAAAGACTTTATTCAAAAAATAATAAGTCTTTCTTTAAAAAATAGTATATTTTATCTATTAAGTAAATATATTCTTAGTTTACTAGCCGTAATACGAACTCTTATTAATTATAATATATAGAACTCGTTTTTAGCTTATAGTTTTTTAACGAGCTCTTTAGCTTTTAATAAGAGATAAAAAGCGAATACTATTTTACTTCTTATAAGCTTTTTTATAACGGGACGTAGAATATACTATTTTAATATAATAATCCTAGCTTTATTTAACTTCTTTTTATTAATACCGAACCGTTATTAAGCGTTTATTAATAACTCTTTTATTTTTTTATTTTAAGTTATTATAATAGTAACTATTACTATTTTATTAGTGCGCTTTATAATACGTTATTAATATAGGAGAGAGGATTCCCCGTCCTTAGAGCTAGCTAGTATTTAACTAAGATCGTAAAAAGAGGCCTTAATTACTTAGATATATACCTTAGTAATATTATTTTTCTTTTTTAAGTTAATTATTTTTTACCGTACGTTAAGTAGTAGTTCGCTAATAAGGCGTAGTTTTTAAGCTAGCGTAAAGAAAACGTCTTTATAAAGTACTTTTTTTTTATATAATCTAGCTTTTTAAATAAACCGTCCGCCGGGTTTATTTTCTCCAGCTAGTATTCTAAGTTAAAGTTAAATATTAATAGTTTATATATTTATTTTGCGAGCTGTTTCTAAAGGTCCCGTATTAATACGCTAATTACTTTTTTAAGTACTTAATAGTCCGTTAGAGCTATAAACTTTTATAAAAAGCTTTAGAAATAATAGGCCTAGTACTCTAATCTTTTTATTATAATAAGTAGTTTTTATTAGCCCGTAGCCTATTACTACTCTATATCTAAGAGCTTCCGTAATTAATAAGTAATAGGTTGTTATTTTTTATTAGCTTATTATAATAAAGTTATTTTATAACTTTAACTAAAGCGTTAGTTTTTACCTACGTAATACGTTAGGAGTTTTAATACGTAAGTATAGTTATTAAAGTAAAAGTAACTTTTAGCTAATTAAACGCTTTATTTATTTCCTTAGTTTATTAGAATTCCCTTACTTACTCTTTTTTTATTTTTAGTAATACTATTATTAGTATAACGATACCTAAATACCTAGTAATAAACTTCTAATAAAAGTTATAAAACCCTAGAAATACTTAGATATCCTTAATAAACTCTAGCGCCTTTTAGTTAGCGATCGTTCGCACTCGTAACGGGTTAATTTTAATTTTTTTTTAATATAATAATATATCTTAAGAATTTAACCCTTTTTTAATAAAACGAGTACTTTAATAGTTTAATAAAAAGTCCGTATAGCCGCAGACATTAGAGGACTTTTTTAATATCTTCTATATACTACTCCCTTATTAATAAGTAAATTATTAAATCGTTTATATACGCTATATAATAAGTATTTAATAAGTTAGCGAGCGTTCGATAAATATATACTTAGAACGTCGTAAGTATATTTATTAATTTAAAAAGTATAATAGTATACTCAAAGTAGTTATATTAGGTTTAAAACGCTATTTTTTATCGGTCTTCTTTTTTAATTCGAATATAGTAATAAGTATTTTTAATATCTATTTTTAAAATTGATTTTATTCCGCAAAGCCTATTTAGGAGCTCGTTAATAAGTAGTAATAAGTATTAATTCTTTACGGTTACCTTATTTAGTCCGTAATAGTTTATATAAAGACGTAGCGTACTATCCTTTTTAAATATAAGAAGGATTAGTACCCTAGCCTCGCTAATTAAAAATATAATATAACCGTTCGCTAGGTTCTTAATAATATATATATAAAACTCCTTAAGTTATTTATTACTTAGTAAATAAATAGGGCTATATAATAGTTTAGCGCCCGGGATTAAGTTAATCGAGTATTCCGCTCTATTATATAACTACGGTCTTTTTATTAATTATTTATTAAACATTTCTATTTTAAATTAAAGCTTAAGTAGTAGGCCCCTATATAATTCGACCTTTATTATTTTTATAATACTTTTTATAATAATAATATATAATATATATACCCTCTTATAGTTCTTAATAATATTACGAGCTATTACCTCTAGTTTAGTAATAAAAATAGGTTTATACGACTATATATTTATTATAATATTAATACGAATACTTTCTTAGCTTATTAAAAAGCGTAATAATAAGAGGTTTACTATTCTTTTATCCTTATTAACTATAGTAAATAGTTATTAAATCTTCTTTAATTACTTATAGTAATTAATAAAAAAGAGCGTTAACTAGTAGGCTTTTCCCTAGCCTACGGTTTTACCCTAAAAGTCCCTTAATAAAGGGGCTAAGGTAGTAACTAGGGTTAACCCTAAGTAGGTTACGAGCTTAGTATTAATAATATCTATTTTAAAATATATATTTATATCGACTTTTATTAGCTTTTTACTAACCCCTCGTAGAATAATCGCTTTACTTTTTATAATAGTTCTTATTTATACCCTTTTTATATTTAGTATAGGTATATTAAGTATATTACTTATACCTATTCGTTTTTTAATAAGTTAATTTCTATAGCTCTTAGCTTAGTAATAACTTATTAAATAGTTACTAACGCTATTTTTGATCGGGGGTACGTCGGCTTATTATTACCCTTACTTCTTAACTTATTCCTCTAGTACTTACTAAATATATAGCCCGTTTTATTATATATAAAGTACTTAATATTACTACTATAACGCTTCTATAATAGCTTAGTATAAGTACTCTTATTATATAGCTTTTATAATACTTCTCGAGTTAAGTCTCTAGGGCTTAGTCATTTAGAGCTCTCTCTACTCCTTTTTTTATAAAAGGGGGATATTTAATATAATTACTTAAATAATAAGCATAACCTCTTCTTATTATTCTTTTATAACTAATTACTACCCTTTTACTAACTTAGTAACTATAATTTATTAGCTTTATATACTATATTACGTACTTTTTTAATTAAGATTTTATAATAAATTAAGTCGTCCTATAGCTAAAATAGTAGTTTAAAAAAGAATTAGTACGCCTCTACTTTCGAATTCTTAATATTCTTTATACTTAAGTTATAATAAATCGTTAATTACTTAGTAAAGAACTAAGTAAGGGTCTAGCCCTTTTTTAACTTCTTTATTTTTAGCTCTTTATAATACTCCCGTTTTTAAGTCTCGGGGTTTACGTATTATTAATAAATAAACGCTAAAAAGTCGTCTTAAGAAAGGGGCTCCTAGAGGCTCTTCTCGTAATTATACTATTATACCTAGAGCAATAGGGATAACTTAAATAGAGCTTATTTAGTATACTATTTTATAATACTTCTTATATAAAGATTATTACTTATTTTTATAATAACAATTTAGTCTATTACTTAGGCACTCGTAAACTCTTTTTTAATTAGTTTATAGTTATAAAAAAAAGGTTTTTCATATTTTTATTAACCTAGACGCGTCGCTAGCTACTTAATAAACTATTAAATAAGCTTCTTATATTAACGCCGTTTTTAGTTTTAGTTTTTAATTATTATTTTTATTATTTTACAAAAATAGGTTATTGTTAAGCTTATAGGGTTTATTATACTAACTATCCTTATATTACTTACGCTTTTATACGTACTTAGACCTCGTATATTTAGTAACTATTCGCTAATAAACGCCCCGTTCATTATAAATAAGGTCCTCGGAGTATTAATAACGTAACTAGCCCGTAAGAGTAATCTGCTCTAATTATCTTTTTTATTTAGCTCTTTTATAAATACTAATATTTAGGTAGGGCTTACCCTATAGTAGGCTTATTATTTTAAATAAAAAGGGGTCGAGTAGTTAACTCTAGATAGCTATAGCTCGTTAGTACTAATAGCTCTTTATTAATAACTAAGTATTACTTTATTAACGTTTTATCCGTTTTCATAATCTATTATTACTTATACTAGTTATTTTATAAAAATAAAAGTTTAAAAATTATAAAGAGATTAGGCTATAAGTACTTAACTAGCGAGATTATAATATAAATATAAATATATTATAAAACTTAAGCTTTTAAAGTCCTTCGTACGGGCTCTATTTTATAAAAAGTTCTTTTTTAATATAATCTGTGTACTAGTCGCTAACGTATTAGCGACTTAACGCCGTACGCATCCCGAATTTATTATAAATAGATATTATAGCCCTTAAGTAGTCGTATAAATAATAAGAGATCCTTAAGATTTATTAAATTAATAATAATAATATCCTCGTTAATACTTTATAAAAATAGTACTTAATAAGGGGTTAGAGTAATTTATTAATAAAAAAAGAGTAATAATATAAATAAAAGGATAGGTTATATAAAAAGAGTAAAAAAAGGGGCAAAAAGAGATAATTTAATAAACGGGCCCGGGGTAAAATTATATCTCCAATTATAATAATTAAATTAATAAAAGAAAAGAAAGTTAGTATTAAATTAAAAATCTAATTTAACTATGGTATATAGCTAGCTACGTAGGGGCTAATAAGGGGCCTTATTTCCAATTACTATAGCCTACTTAACTTATAGTTAGAACCTCCTTTTTATACTTACGTAATAGAATTAGATAGTTAATTAACCTTTTATTAAAACTACGGTTCGAATTAATTGACTAATATCCCTATAATAGGGATACTAACACTTTTATATGCTAACGGTAAACTGATTTATGCGAATGTGCTAGTAATTCTTGGAGATAATCTTGTACAGTCTTCTAATATAGTCTTTTGGCAAGGATTTGGCGTAGACCCAGCTGACTGCCGTTGCTATAAGAAAGTGGACACCTTGGCTTAAAGAAATCTCACTGGGACCAGCCTTGCTGATACTCCAACTCGTTTGGCTGTGCAACTAGTATCGGTCGCCAGTACGTTTCAATGAAAATGAGATCTCTGCTTCAAAACTGCCGGGTGCTAAGAAGGCCAAGTCGGCGGAGCTAGAGGTTTGCTAAAAATTGACTTCCCTTGCCAACAACGCATTGAGCAGCTTCATATATTCCAAAATTCTCGCTCTATGACATAGTTTTGTCGAACTCAAAGAGGCGCCGGTGGTCCTCGGCAGATCTCTCCTATTTGGCCTGTCTGACCACCTCCTTGGCCAACTTGTTGACTGCAAGCACCATGAACTCGAGTTGTCAGAGATCAAAGTGAATGGAGTAACAGAAGAAGTGGTGCAATTACCTTTTCGTAGATACCAAGAATGTTATCAGCTGCAGTTCTATGGGTACTTGTTGTCGCAGGGGGGAGCTGTCCGATTAGGTAGTGTCAGGTGTTCCAGCACATCAGAGCAGCTCCCCAGTTTTGTGGGAGTTTACACGTGTTCTACTGAAGCTTGATTTTCTATAGACACAAAAAAACTGGTCAAATCATATCAAATAGCATTTATCTCAATGCATGCCTTTGGTGTGTGACAAAGGACTCTTGCACTCGAATACGACTACAGGATATTGATAGAGAAGATGACGGAGAAGATATGGCATGTAGCTATTTGCCTATGACGGTCTTGAGCCAGACCGGAGAATATAAGACATCATCATATTTTACAGGATCATCAATCAAAGCACCTAGCGATGGTGATGGTGACAAACAAAGGGGAATACAGCTTGTATTGCGCATTCTCCCAAAAATGCGTTACGACTATGCAACGTTAATATTATCGGGCAGGCAGTATGGTGGGGCTGTAAGACAATCATTATTATGGCAAGAGACGGAAGCTGAGGAAGCGACTCCTCGAGGGCCAGGAGGGGGTACTTAATTGCAAAAGGGAGCGATAATTTCAACATTGGCCTCAGTTTTCGACGGGATGCTTTGAGGTACGCCGGGAGCAGATCCAGCGCTGAGTGCGGCGAGGGTGAGTTAATTCCAGCCAAGCCTTTCTTTTTTGGGATATTAACATGTTCACTCCAGAAGATACTTGTCCATTTACTTTTGTTTGGCTGACTGAGGGTGTACCTTCTAGTGAACCTTTGTTCGGCATCCGGTGATTCACGGCGGTGGAGCAAATTCCATCCGGTCTCCCGGCCCCACTGCACGATCTCGCCCCGCCGGCCGGCCAGGTACCTCGCGCCTTCCTGGTCAGGTGACAGGGCATTTAGTCAAGTGGTAAAGCTGAGCATTGAAGAATTGAATGTTGATTCATATTATTGTAGGGGTCTGGGGTTCGAGACTACTTCTCGTAGAGCCTTTTTTCTTTTGAGATATTAAGTTACTCTAATCCGGGTCTTCGACTTGCCTCCAGGGCCCCGACTAGACACGCCGATTACCTATGTAACAGCCACTTCTACTCATTGAAGTCAACGTAACTCCTCTGCTTCTTCTTACCAGAAGATCTCGGTGGTATAGCCATAGCTGCCAATGCCTTCGGTGGACCCTGGAGAACAGGAGGGCATGCCAACCTCTTCTTCCCTTCCAATTCGACCGCCTCAATGAAGGTCGCAGCTAATGCGTTGTCCTTCAAGATCTTTGATGAGGTTGCCAGATACACCTGCTTGAATTTGTGCCACAGCTTTGCCTCAATAGTGTGGGAGTCTTCCTCCACTGTTGGCCTGGGATAATACGGATCATTGTCCCAGAACCCTCTGACTGCTTTTCCTACTCCTTTGTTGTCCATTGTGATTTCTCCAACCTGATTGAAGTCTAGAAGCCATACATTCACAGCCTTTTGCTGAGATTCAGATCCTCCGCTTGGTTCCCGGGTGGTCTTGACTGATGCCCATTCCGCAGTTCGAGCTCTTGGTTTTGGCGATGAGGCGAGGACGAACTCAACGTCAAACGCATCGTGCTTGGTTTCCCAGTGCATGACTGCCAATGCTTCTGCCATGGGTGCCACATATTGAAGTGGATCGATGTTGAGAATCTCCATCTTGTCCAAGGTCATTTCGAAGTTACGCAGCTCGAATCCTCCCTCGACTCTGGTGTTCTGTCGACGCCGGCCCAGGTACAATCGAGCAAGGCAGTTGTTGTTTCTTTGAATAACACGAGCTGCCACTCTCTGCTCCTCAGGACAGAAAACTTCGATGAGGGCTCTGCGAACCTCCATAGGTAGTGCTGGGATTCTCTCAGACACGAGGACTGCCATGTTCCTGCTGATGAGGGTTCGATCATCTGGCAGCTTGCCCGACTCCCTGTGTTCATTATACCAGTGGCCAAGCTGTTCAGGTCTGACGAATTCAGCTGGACGGGGGATGAAGACTTGTACGCCCATGTGGAGGCCGGCGGCATAGACTTTCTGATGCGCGACATAGTCGACCAGTAATTCTGGAAACTTTCTCAGCTCTTTTGCCTGTTTGATGACTTGACCTGTGCTCCCAAAATCATATATGGTAGCGCAGAATCCTTCGCCGATGTGTTCAAGTTCTGCGGTTTGTCGCTCAGTAACCTGGCCTTCTTGCAGTCTCAGAAGTGAATCGGAATCAAGTTGTGTTGAAAGTGACAGGTATGAAGACAACATCTCAACTGCTTCTTGACTTTTGGTGTGACTAATAGTCGCATGTGTCCGTTCATCTTTGCTCTTTGTCGGGCTATCCATGATGGAGTGGTGGATTCGATCAAAGTCAACTGAGAAGAGCGGTGGCTAATTTTCGAGGTTGTGGGGTAGAATAATTAATGGAGGTGATGGGCCTGACCTGCCAAATGGTTTTTTTTTTTTTTTTTTTTTTTTTTTTTTTTTTTTTTTTGAAGGAAGCACTTATTTATATACGTATGTTTGTAAAGAATCGGAGATAGAAATACGTAGCATCAAAGACGTGGCGTTAGCAGTCCTGAGGCAGCTTCGAACCTTGTCGGCAAAGCCCTACATCAAGGTTCTCAAGCAAACGTTCCAGGTATCCTTAGCTAGTCAGAAGACAGACAGTCAAGGTTCTCAAGACATAGTCTCAACTGCAAGACTGGACACTGCCGCCTTAAAAGTCAGGATGGGATACGTGACCGGTCCCGGGTCCCGACGATTTGTGACCTTTCTTAACCCATCACGAAATGTTGTTTAGACAACTCATGAATATTGAAGCCGGAAATTGTTCTGGCCAGTAAGAGAATTTCACTTGCAACATGACTGCAGCTCGCACGTGATCCATCTTAGCTGAGAAGGTCCGTCTAGAGTCTGGAAGACTCCTCCGGCCGTGCGGATGTTCGGCCGGTGAGTCACCCGGTATGCTCCACAACCCGGTTCCGGACCAATCTGCACTCGAAACGGCAGGAGCGGCCAACCGTAAAGTGATTGGCGCGATAATACTCCGCGACACTAAGCATTTTGGTCGTGCGTGAGCCTCACGCCTTACATAAAGCCCCAACATTAGCACGCGTTAAAAGCCCCGAGAGTCCTCAACAAGAAACTTCCAGGTTGCGTCTTGTTCGATCAGGGACTGTGCCGCGCTTATCTCGATGACGCCAGAAACTTCAATGCACGTCCGGCCTGCGACCACGATAGACGCAGATGCCATCGCTGCCGTACATTATGCAGCCCTAGAGCCATTTCACGACTTCTATGGAGCTTTCTTCGAGCGCCATCCGAGGGAAATCCTCCCACTTTCAACGCGACTCGCTTTGAAGAATCCCAAAAACCACTTCCTGGTTGTTGTCGCATCCGACACAGATGCCGTCGTGGGTTTCATTAGATACCACGTCGTCGATGCGACAGAGTCGCCTGCTGCAACCACAGTGGAGAAGCCCACGGAAAGTGCGGATACCGAACCCACCGTGCCGTCCATTTTCGCAATTAAACCTCACATGAAAGATCTGTGGGAGCGCTTCGGCCACCCAAGGGAGGAAGAGATGGATGAATGTTACGAAAAGGCAGTAGATGGACGGAAACATAATTGTAGGCACTACGGAATGAGCACCGGCCAGGGCATGATCCGGCCGCCAACCTGTTGTTGACGAGAGTGACGAGAGTGCTGACATCGGTGCCAGATGTGAAGAACATAATGGTTGACCCTCATCATCAAAGAAAGGGCATTGGAGCAAAGTTGCTCCAGTCAGTCATCGACATCAGTGATGCTGAGAAGATTCCGACTTTCCTTGTTGCTTCGGCTGAAGGATATGGACTGTACAAGAAGTTGGGGTTTGAGGACCTTGGAACCTGGACCATCGATAACGACTACTGGTCTAAGGAGATTGCCCGACATGAGGACGAGCTTGGAATCATGGGCAATGAGGGCTTGGCGCAAACGTATCGGGGGAAACATGAGGTTGAGAAGTACATGATGAGATGGATCATTGAGAAGCAATGATCCGGTAGCCCTCTCCGCCACCTTCATAAGGTTGGAACGCGAACCAAGTATAGATTGGCGCTAATCTAAGTATTTGAGACTGGCAAGCGAATAATCCTGTTCCGCCTAACAATGTAATATAATTGGTAGTATGGTCCTGGCAATCTTTGCCCAGGATTGTGAAAGATGCACAGCCTTATCTACCACCGGGCTTTCCGTCGATGAGAAGGACTGTGTTCTGCTGATTTCTCGCCTTTAAAGGTACTTAGTCTTGCCTCTAAATAAGCTAGCATTTCCTTCCCTAGGTGAGTTACGCTGCTGGTATAGTTGTGGCTGTAGGCGGTCTATCTCTTCTGCTTGGCGCCGACCTGGATGCTTGCGAGAACAATCTCTGAGCTCTAGATGGCAGGTGATGGCTTCCAATATCGAGTAACAGTCTATGACCCAAACATAATCCTTCTCGCTATTTCCATCATCACGTTGGAGTCACTTGATGTTCCGTGAGTCGTGAAATAAACGAATACATGAAAGTGGTCCTTGCGGGCTTTCTGACTCAATGGTCGAATTGGACTTCCACACTCCGGCGATAGTAGGGTTAGAAAACCACGGGTCAAGAGGCTAAGGGTATAGTATTATGGTGTAATTAACAGAAAATACAGATCTGCGGAGCGATAATATGCCAGAATGAGGGGACCTTCACAATCCAAATCCGAGTTGGAGCCGGTCGCGACGGCCTTTTGCGGGAATCCGAGACCGAAGCTTCCAAACCCACCATGAGTAGGGTTGTCGGATTGGAAGTCCAATTCGACCTCGGCATACGGCCGAGGCTGCGCAGGGGCCAATAAGGGGCCCTATTTACAATTACTATAGACTGCCTAACCTACGGTTAGAACCTCCTTTTTATACTTTACGTAAATATTTATATAGTTTAATTAATCTCTTTATTAACCTACGGTTCGAACTAATTACCCTATTATAGGGATACTAATACTAATTAGTATTAGTATATATAAAAAGGAGGTTCTAACTATAAGTTAGGTAGTCTATAGTAATCGTAGATAGGGCCTTTTATTAGCCCCTACGTAGCCTCGGCCGTATACCGAGGTCGAATTAGACTTCTAATCTAATACTAACTTTCTCTTTTTTTTATTAATTTAACTACTGCGGTTAGAGGTATAATTTAACCTCGGGCCCGTCTAGTAGGTCGTCTCCTTTTCCCCCTTTTACTAATTAGTAATTAAACTTTACTATTATAAATCGGTAAGGTATCTTACTACGTAAAAGAGACGACCTCCTAATACCGTACGGAATAGGAGATTTATACTAATTAACTTTATAAAAGTAAATAAAAAAGGAGGTAATTCTTAAATACTATACGGAATTAAGTAATCGTAGACTTTAATTATTTACGAGAGGTCGACGTTTACTATATTAGACTATACTAATTAATAGAACTATTTAAATAATTAATATTTTATTATTATTTTAAATAGCTTTTTTATTAAATAGCTTTATTATAACTAGCCTACGATTAGAAATTAACTAGCTAAATTAGTAAAAAGAATTACTTATATAACGACTACTTACTTAATTAACTAGCGTAATAAACGAGCTCGAAAAGTATAGTATAAAAGAGTATTATATAATTAAAAAAAAGAATTTTTAAATATAGTATTTTTAATAAATACAATAAGAAGCGTAAGAATTAAGAAGTTAAAAAGGCCTATAGTATATAAAAAGGTCTTTTATTATAAGAACTTTATAAATACGACCTCGAAGCTCGTAATCTAAATAATTTCATTATAACCTTCTTAATTACTCTCTAAGTATTATTTGAAAATATGAAACAAGGGACGGTATAATAAGAAAAGAGGGGATTTAGAAATCTTAATATTTTTAAATTATAAGTATTATGAATATTAAAAATTAATTTAATTAAAAAAGTAGCTAGTTTAAAAACGCCTCGCGGCCTCTTATTAAATTAGTAATTAACTAAAAAAAAGAATTCTGTAAAAAACCATTAAAAAGTTCTCTTTTTTATATATATTACTAGCTCTTAATATAAAATTACTAATTTTTAAAAAATTAACTAAATAATAAAAAAGATTATTAATAAGTAATAATTACCTAATTAGCGTAATTAAACTATAAAAAAAGACCGCTTAAGAAATTATAAAATAGGGTACTGAGAGGCTATAAGAAAAAAATCTTTAAAATGATTAGCCCTAATAAGTACGAATAAAATTAACATAATAAAGATTTATAGTAATTAGTAAGTATTTTTAATAATATCGTAATTTTATAATAAAGAGGGCTTGACCTCGCTAACTATATTTAATTATTTATATAGCTTTTTTACGAGCTACCTAGTGTTTATTTTTAATTATTATTATAAAATACTACTCTTAAAAAAGTAGGTTAAGGAAAGAAGTAATTTAAAAATTACGAAGAGTACGAGGCCTAGGAGGTTAGAAATATATAAAATAATAAAAATTAGTAACTAGTAATGATCTTAAGACTAATTACTTTATTTTTTTATAATAATATAAAGGTCTATTATTATTACTAAAAAAAGAATTACTAAAACTTATTTTTTATATTAAATAAAAAGGGGGATCATAGTAAAAGTAATAACTAGTAATTTAGGGGGGTAATAGTACTTACTAAAAATAGTAAAAATAAGAGTAGTAGTAAAATAGTAAGAAAAAGTGGGAATTACCTAAACCTTAATAAATTCGTTAGGTAATAAAAGCACGGGTTTATTATATTTAATACGCAAATCAGATATATCTTTATTAAGATTTAATATACTAGTAATTACTAATATAAGTAGAAGCTAGAGTACGACCCCTAGCGAGTTAAGATAAAAAAAAACCCGATTTTAAATAGAATCCTAATCTTTTATAAGTCAGTAAATATCAACCCGGATTATTAAGGAACGTAAATATATAGAATTAAGGATTAATTTAGTAGCGAATAAATTAATATAATATTAATCTATTTAACTAAGGTTTATAAGAAAAAGGGGCTATAGAGGTAACTCTTATTTTATAAAATTATAAACGACCTTAGTTATTAACTAGATAAATAGTTTATAAATATAAGCTTAAAAAATATAAAAGTAATTAATAAATTCCTCTATAAGCAAGGGATATTATTAACGTAATTATAATTACGAGAATTATATAAAATCTTAGTAATAACGATTATAAAAAAGGAATTAATATTATAGAACTAAGTATAAGTTAATAAAGTATATAATTATTTTAATAAATTTAATAAAAGGGTAAACGACCCGGATCTCTTTTTTATAATTACTAACGGTAATTTATTATTATAAAAAGATATATAAAGGTAAAATATAATACTAAAAGCACGATAATTAATAATTCTATTTATTTTAATCTATAGGTCGTTGCCGTTATTAATACGAAATTTAGTATTAATTAGCTAATAAAAAAAGAAATAAACTACCTAAAGTTATTAATAATACGTAACAACGCAAGGATCGTATATAAATACTAGAAATATAATAATAAATATAAAGTAATTTATAAACTTTAAAAAGATCTTTTTTAAAAAGAAATTATGTTTTAAAAAGAAGTATAAAGTCTTATAAAAGACCTTAATAATATTTTATAACTATTATAAAAAGGTCGGGATTAGGGAATACTAGTACTATTTAGGAATTAATATCGTATTTATAAAAAAGGCTTCTAATTACTATTATAAAGTAGTATATAATCTCGATTAGAATAACTTTTTTAGTATTATTAACGTAATCCGAAGCTATTTCGAGACTTATAATAAGAATCTAGAGCTCTTATTTAAGTTATAAATAATTTTTTTTATATTTATAACTAGGATAATAGAGAGTAAATTACGAATAAAAATCTTTAAAAAGCTTATTAATTAAATTAATAAGCTAATAAAAACCTAGTTAAATAAGGGAACTAATAGATAAAAAGTTAGATATTTTTATATTATAGTTTAGTACGTTTTAAAAATAAAAATAACCCTATACTAAGTACTTAAAAACTACGAGACGCTCTATTTAAGACTAAGATTTAGTTTTAATATTAAAATAAGAATACTATACTAAACCTACCTCTAGGTATACGACGGCTCTTATTAATAATATTAAGTTAATTAAACATATAATAAAAAAAAGAAGCTAAGTACGGTAACCGTTAATAAAGAGGCCTAAATTTATTAAATAAGTAGAGATTTAATCTATAAGCGGGGTAATAAAAGAAATAGTATTTTATTTATAAAAGAAATAGTAATTTATTTATAAAAGAAATAGATATTAGTTAAGGAACTACTTAGAAAAAGAGCGTACTAAATTATATAAATAATATAAAAAGTCGAGGGTAGTAAATAGTAAAATTAGCCCTTATTAATTTAACTAATTCCTTATTATATATAAGGGTAGATCCGGGGGTATAGAACTTAGTAAAAGTAGCTACATTAGTAGCTTAAAGCATTTATGCTCTATAGAAAATTTAGAAAATAAAGAAGATTTTACCCCCTATATTAATAAATTAGATTATAATAAAGTTAATAAAATTAATTAGTCTTTTTTTACCCCGTTAGTTTCGGGAGAATATACGAGGCTAAATAAATAAAAAGTAATAAAAGCTCTTAACAAGTAAGTTTTTATTTATAAATAGTAAGGAAAAGTCCCTTAAATATTAAATACGGAGGAGGATAAAAAGACGAATTTAATAATATTAAATTCTATTTTCTTAACGTTTAATAAAAAATTAGTACCTCTCTTAATACTTAAGAAGAAATATAGTACTAAGTAATTCTAGAGGTATTTAAATAAGTCCTTTTGATACTACTTAAATTATTTCAATACTAAGCTCGTATAAGTATTTTATATAAGCGAAAGGTACGGTATAAATAATTTTTATAAAATTATCCTAGATACTAGGGTATTAAAATAGTTATAAAGAAATAATTCTAAGTACTCTAGAAAATTAAATTAATAATACTTAATACGTTAATAACGGGTATTATAAGAATTAGCTTTGGCTTAAATAAAGAGATCGTCGCCCTAAGTACGGTAGAAGTAGAGACGTACTTCGGAATAATAATTTTTTATATTTTACTTATTAATACCCTATTTTTCCTATATTTAAAAGATATAGATTAACTAAGTATTATATTTAATAATATAGAAAATAGAATCTTTAGTAATAAGTACTTTAAAATAGTTGAATAACGATAGGGGTACGTATTTATAAAACTTACTAATAATATAAAGTTAATTAATTACCTAACGGAAACTAAGCTCTAATAACTATACTAAAGATTTAGTTACTTATTAACTACGAAACTATATAACTTCCTAAAATAATTAAGTAATAATATTAAAATCGGGGCGCTAGAGTAGTTAATAAAAGTATATTATTAATATTAAATAAATATACAGAGCCTACGTAAATTTAAATTTAAATTTCGTAATAAGCTTAACTTTAATCAGGAAATCGTTATTAATATCTTCTATTTAAATAGTTAACTAGTATTATATATAATTAATAAGGCTATATTATTCTAAATAGAGTAATTCTTATAGGATTTATAAGTAAAAATAGTATAGATAGCTTTATAAAAAAGCTAGATTAATATATACTAAGGACTATTAAATAATATTAAAATAGATATTAGTACTAGTTTTAAGTTAGTAAAATTTAGAAAAATATAATAGCTTACGGTATATAGTAAAAGGTCGTGCTTATTAAAGTATATTATAATATTAAAAAAGTAAAAAGGGCGTATTAGTAATTAAAAAGGGCGTTTAAAATTATTAAAAAGAAAAATCCCGATTTTATAAATAATAAATACTTTTAAACGGTACTTAAATACTATAACGATATTATAGGGCTTAATAAGCTTATATTAATACTTTTAGTATTTAGAGTATATTTAAAAGGGAATTAATAGAGAGGTATATAAAACTAATATAGAGGTATATACTATATAGTAGTATACGCGTCCGCTATTATAATTAGCTAAAATCTTAATTATTAGTATACTTAGATTCTATTATATTTTTTTAAAGTACCTATCTATTTTTATAATATAAACATATTTTAAAAAAGCTTTATTACGAAGCTTATATTAATGCGTTTTACGTCCCCTTCTTATTAAAGCCGCACTAATTTAAAAGTACTAAAAAGGTATAAGGTATAAAGGACTTTTGTAGTACGGTACTTAGGAAGAATTACTAATACTTATAAAAGTAATATAAGATACCTCCTTTAATCGGGTTAATACGGCCTTAATTAACGGAGTTATAACTAAAGAAAAAGGGTAGTATTAACTAGATTAAAAAAGTAGAGTTCTTAATTATTTTATATTATTATATTTAAAAATAAATTATTAAAAAAGCTCTAGTTCGATCCTAAAAAAGTATATATATAATTAAAATAAAAATCTATATTACTAGGCTCCTCTCCCTAATTAGGGGCCCTTCTTTTTATTTTTTTTTTTAATTAGCTCTCTCGTAGGTCCCTATACTTAATTAGTTTTAGAAAAAAGAAATACTAGGACTAATCGCCCCACCCTATTCTAGTACGTTAGTATATTAATTTCTTATTTAATATTTTTAAAGTCG
Organism: Colletotrichum cuscutae; assembly: GCA_030869315.1. Classification (NCBI taxonomy): domain Eukaryota; kingdom Fungi; phylum Ascomycota; class Sordariomycetes; order Glomerellales; family Glomerellaceae; genus Colletotrichum; species Colletotrichum cuscutae. Next base: position 83,427 of record MPDP01000316.1, read on the forward strand.
CCCTAGCTTAGATTTTTAAAATCTAAATACGTCTTTCTTATTACGGCCCTACGAACCTTATAATTAATACGCTATAAAATAGCTTTTTTAGTAACTTACGTACCGAACTTACGTTACCGAGCTCTAGTTAATAACTTAGAGAATCTAATCTATTTTATAAAACGTTAACACTATAATAATAACGATATACTATTATTTCCTATTTTAAATAGTAACTATCCTAGTATTAGTTAGTTTTATAAAGTTAGTAATCCTTATATATATAGCGACCTAATAAACGACCTATTACCTAAGCTATTACGAAAAACACGACTACTATCTTACTATTCGTACTAATATATTAAAATAAAACTAACCCTCTATTTTAATTATAAATTCCCTAATAAAACCGATATTCTCTAGCTTTTTATTATTCCCTAATTCTTATTAGCGTGTAGTCCTCCCCGTTTTAATAAAAAGTCTAAATAGCTTATATTTTATTTTATACGCCGTTTTTTAAGGGGGATATAAACTACTTAGTCCCCGCGACGGAGTAATCCGCCGGGGCCGTACTGTGTATTACGTATTAAAGAAAACTAAATATATTACGTTCTATACTTAATTACTAATTAAAACTCCCGACCTTCTACCGTTCCTAACTATCTAAAGGGCGAGCTATACTTACTCTAACGTATATAAGACCCCTTAGTACTAGCCCGCGTAAATAACTAGATTTTATATTATATACTCCTTTTTATTAAGGATTAGGGGACCTTTTATATATTTTCTTATATCTATAATATAGCCTATATTAAAAGGATTTCTAGCTTTATAAAGTATAATTTCTAAACTAATATTGATATATTAGATCTTAACGTCCGTATTAGCCTAGCTATTTATAGCGTTTATATTATTATTTAGCTAGATTTTATATTATTAAAAAGTATTATATTATTCCTTAAGTATACTTATATTAGCTACGATAGCTAGGGCGTTGAGGGGGCCTAAGAATCTATCGAGCCCTAGAGGGGGGGACCCATCGAGGGGCATCTTTAAAGAGTCCTAGCCCGCTAGTTACTAACTATATACTAGTTTTTAACGAGGTAGTAGTTTATATATTAATAAGTACGTCTAATAGGTTTATTTAATAAGCTTATTTAATAAATTTATTTAGTTTAAATAAAGCTTTAGGTAATATTAAAAGCAACAAGGATAGAAAGAATTTTTATAAGTTTTAAAAAGTAGCTAGATATTAGCCCTTTTAGCCCTTTTTTTAAAAACCTCTATATTATTATTAAAGTTTAGAACCTCTATAATTAAGGGCCGCTTCTAACTATTACGGCCGACTATTATAACTAATTATTATAGCTAACCTCTATTATTAACCTTTTTAGCCAGCGCCGTTACTCAAGAGGGTAGCTTACTTATCCTAAATTATATAGCAGTTTTTATATTAAAATTACTATATTACGTTAAGGGCGTATTTAGGGTATATTATACGTATTATATAGTTAAAAAGTATACTATATTATATAATTTCCCTTAAAAGCGTAATCCTATTAAGGTCAATCTTTTGCGCTTATAAAACCGGAAAAAAACCACTATATAAACTACTTATTATACTACCCTCCCCCGAATATTACTAAAGCCTAGTCCCTCTCTTTTTTTTTATAAATCTTAATAACCTACCTAGCTTACTATAGAATAGTTTAATGATATTCTTTAGCTTATTATATAAGTTATTAAGACTAATAAAAAGTTAATAACTAGCCTTATTTAATAATATAAATAAAGCTGTTTATAATAAAAAACGTAGGGTCTTTAAACGAACTTACTACCCTATTTACCTTTATTATAAAACCCTCTTTTAAATCTATTGTCTTTCTAAACCGCAGCTTTTTATTATACTTAAAATAACAAATCCTCGTCTTTTTTATTAAATAAAACCCTAAATTTACTAATCCCTAGCGACCTAAAGCTAATAGTAAATACTTTTTTTAATTAAATTAATACTTTTACTAAGGTTAATAAGTTTAGTATTATAAGACGGTATAAATATATATCTCGAATACGTTAGTTTATATAATACTTATTTTAATATAATTAATTTAATAAGCCCGGTTTTTTAAAAAATATAAGTATTAAATAGTATAGGTTTTAAAAATGCGGTTATTAATAGTAAGTAATTATAAGAGCGTAAAAAGAGGGTAAGTAGCTATTATGTTATTACTTAGACCCTTAGTATAGTTAATATAACTACGGCCCTAGCCTCGGAGTATTTATATACCCTTCTTATTATAAGCTTACCTAGCTAATTAAAGATATTATTAAGATTATAAACTAACGAGTTAGGATTTAAGTACGTAATATACGTACTATTATCTAAGAGCAATTCCTAGAGGCCTTATTTATTTAGTAAGATATTTATAATACTAAAGCCCGTATTAACTAAGAAAAATTAAATAGATATTTATTAATAGCGGCGTTAATTAAGCTATTTAATAAACGAGGGATCCTATATATTATTAAGTAAGTAGCTAATAAGCCTAATCGCTTAGTTAGGCTTATTAAGACTTTTTCTTACTATTTTAAATATAAAGGCGGTTCCCTAAAGTAATTAGCTTTAATAATATATATAATACTAATCGCTTTAAGCTCCCTCTTTTTTAGGCTACTAAGCAGACCTATCTTAGGTCTATTTATAATATAATATTTAGTCTTATTAATAACAAGAGACTAAAAGGGTTTTAGTTCCTTTTAGTAAGTATCTATTAACTAATCGAGTAATACTTAATTTACTAACTTTTTATTATTATTACTAATTATAATAACTAAATAAAGACTATACTTGATAAGTAATTTCCTAAAGTTTAGTAATAACTCTATATTTACTATATTAACTCTAACGTTATACTTAAGGCTAAATAGAAATAGATTAAGGACCTTAGTTATAATAATAATAGTAATAAGTTTAATAATAACGATTATTAGTTAATTACGTAAGTAATAGCCGAGCTTAGTAACGAGAACCGCGCTTATATTAAAATAATAGTAAATTAAGCTATTTTATATATTTATTATAGGGTATTAATTATATAAAAGCTTATTATTTTTATTAAAACAGAGTATACTTTTAAAAAAGCCTAGACTAAGCTCTATAAAGACTCTAATAACTAACGCCTAATCCTTTAGTACCTCTACGTAATATACTTATTTTTAAAAGCATAGTAAGCCTGTTACTTTATTTAAAAACACTTAAACTTTAGTACTCGTATTACTTTTAGTACTAAGTTAAGTAATAATAATATTAAGGGTTATTTTTTAAATATTCTTAGTTACTTATATTAGTTTATTAACGTTATATAAAATATAATTAATAATTAGGAGTTATGCTTTTACTAAGCTTATATAAAAGACGAGGTACTTATAGGCCGGGAGTATATAAGTACTCGCTTTAAATACCTAAGCGAACTCTAAATAATACTTTTAAAATATCTTACCTTAATTAAGACGTAAAGCCGGCTTATAAAAAAAGTAATATTGTTTAGTAAGAGGCTATTCCTAGACCCCCTCGGATCTTATAATCTAGATTATATTATTTTAATTAAACTAAGTATCCTATATTATTATAAAATCTATTTTAAAATATTAAATTTAGCTACTTTTAATAAATAAGAAGTATACCCTTAATAATATCTTTAAAAAACGTCTTCTTTAGATCTATACTACTAGATCCTTAACCTTAAAATTACTATATCCCTCCGTAATAGGCTAAAGAATATAGTATAGCCTATTTTATTATAACTAGCTTTATTTAAAAAAAACTAATTAGTTACTTAAGCCCGTACTATTCATAATAATTAAGGCGCTAATAATAAAAAGCGAGGCTAATTACTTAAGAGTAAAAATAAGTCGACGCTAGCTAGGCTTCTAAAAAAAATAAGTTAGCTAAATTAAAACTAAATATCGAGCTTATTTTAGTAATAAATAAGGAGCTAGTTTAGCGTTTTTAATAAGGCGAGAATAATAAAGAATTATATAAATAAATAGCTAATATAGCCTAATATTTAGAAAAAACGGAGCTAGTAAAAAGTAGTTTATAATAATAATAAATTATTATAACTACGTTAAAAGAGGTAGTTAAGTAGACGTCGCTATAATTTACTCTTTATATATTTTAAATATATTAAAAAAAAACCTTACTTATTTAAGATTTATAAAAGCTTATATTACTAACTTATTTAAGATTTATAAATCTTAACTAGGTAATATAACGGTTCTAAACGAGTATGTAAGTTATAGTAGTATTCTTATTTTTAAAAATCTTAAATTAGAGCTTAAGTAAGAGAGGATACTAAGAATAGCTACATTAATATAATTACCCTTACTACCTTTATAGAGAGGTACTATTTCTTTAGATTAATTATAATAGCGGATGCGCATACCGCTATAAGGTACATACCTCTATATTAATTCTATATACCTCTCTATTAATTACTATTTAAAAATGACCTTAGCCTCGCTATTATTATTAAATATAAGTTAATAAGCCCGAGTAGTTAAAAAGATAATACGAGCATTACGTAAGGTAAGTATAAAAAAGTAAATTAATAACGTAATTACTACGTATAATAGGCCCGATATAGGGGGTAATTTAGATATATTATTAAATTCGGATATATAAATATAGCGCGAAGCTACTTAATAATAAGCTAGGCTATATAAATTAATTTTTATTAACGAGCGCTCTTATATAGTTACGAGAGATCGTAATTAACTACTCGAGCTATTAATTATAGTAGTTAGACTATATTATATACATTTTATCGAGGTAATTTCTAACTTATAAAAAAGAAGAGCTAGGGGAAACTATATAACCTATAAAAAAAGGAATAAGAAATTGTTCTTAATAAAATCGTTAAAGTAATATTAATAAATAACGAAGAGGACGAAATTATTAAAAAAGTATTAATATTATTAATAAAACGTAATAAAAAACTACGATAGTAAGTAATACCGTAATAGTTTATTATTAATAATGAGGTAATTAATACTTTATATAATAAAAAAGAAAGCCGATTTCGAATTAGTAATTAAACTACGTAAAAAGGGCGTAATTATAACTATTAAAAAGCTATATAAGGGATTAGATCTTATCGAGGTAAATACTCTTTACGATCGAGGGGTTTATTAATTTATTTTTTATAACTTAGAAAAGTATATAAGTCTCCGTATATTTAAATTATAAATAGTTCGTAAAATTAAAGAAAAAGGAATACCCTAGTTATATAAGAAATCTAAATACGTAATTTAAGGGTATAGTAATATTAAAAAAGCTATACTATTTATATAATTACTTATAGTATAGTACTATAGCTAATAATTAATAATAGTACTAACAGTATTATTATAGAAAAAGGGATATAAGATTTAGAGCTATAATATTACTTAGGCTTATATTTAATTAGCTATAGGGCTAATAAGAAAAATCCTAGCTTACTTACTAAAGGAAATAACTAGTAAGCACTTAAAAAGTATAATTATTAAAGTACTTAAGCTATTATATAAGCTCGTAAAATCGGGTACTTATTAGTAAGCTATATATTACGATTTTATATTAATTAATTATTAATAGTTATATTTATATATAATCCGTACTTATTAGTTTTTAAGGACGTAAATAACTAATTTAGGATTATTAAAATATAAATTAATAATATATTAGGCCTATTTAAGATTAATTTTATAAAAAAAAAGGATAAAGAGCTTTAAAAAGCGGGCTTTATAATAAAACTAAAAAAGATCCTTATAATAAATAACTAACTAGTATTGAATAATAAATTCTTATAATTAAAAAGGAAACCGTCGTTTTTTAATAAAAGGAGTAAGATAAGAAAATTAGCCTCGTTAATTTAAAAATAATTAATATTAAAAAGTAATATAAAGTTAAACTTATAAAAGGGGTATATATTATAAGTATTAGAATGGGGTAGGGTAATTAGTCCTAGTCTTTCTTTTTTCTAAAACCGATTAAGTATAGGGACCTGCGGAAGAGCTAATTAGAGGAAGATATAAAAAAAAGGGCCCCCGATTAGGGAGAGGAGTTTATAATACGGATTTTTATTTTAATTATATATATACCTTTTTAAAATTAAACTAGAGCCTTTTTAATAATTTTTTTTTAAATATAATAATATAAAACGATTAAGAAGTTTACTTTTTTAATCTAGTTAATACTACCCTCTTTTTTTAGTTATAACTCTATTAATTAAGGCTATATTAACCTAATTAAAAGAGGTATTTTATATTATTTTTATAAGTATTAGTAGTTCTTTTTAAGTACTATACTACGAAAGTCCTTTATACCCTATACTTTTTTAATAATCTCTTTTTTTAAAAATCCCTTCTCTTTTTAAATAAGAGAATAAGTAAAAAAAAGCTTAACTTAATTAGAGATAATTTAAATAAATAAGTAAAAGAAAGCGGCGTAATAATTAAAATAAATACGAGTAGTAGAACTCTAATTAAAAGAAAAATTAAATAATTAAGATATAAAAACGAAGATATATAAAAAAAGGCTTCTTATTTAATAAGAGGGGGATATAATAAATATTAATAAGCGAGCGAAATAAATAAATAGAGAAATATATAAATACTTAGGACTAGATTAGGCCTAAATACGGACGTTATAATAGTATAATAAAACGAACGGCGAGTTAAGATTAGAACTAATAGAATACTTTAATAAGTATAACTAGTTATTTAACTAGACTATTTTTTATTAATTAATATAGCCCGGAGATTTAATAATAAACCTATTTAAAAGTGCGGATACGTTAGACTAAGGGCGCTTAAAAAACTAATTTTTAACTAGACTTATTAGTAATTTTAATTAATATTATTATAAGCTTAATACGAAGTCTAATTAAAACTCTAGTTATATACTTAGTAAAAGCTAAGAAGGACGGCCTAAATTATACTAATTAGGATAATAGCTATGCTCTAGCTATTAAGACGGCTCTTTTCCTCTCTTTTTAAACTCTATTTAAAATAAATAAACTAATATAAAATTATTAAAATTATAAACTAAATTAACGAACTATATTTTTAATAACCTCGGACTATAAATATAAATAACTAATACGTTATTTTTATTATTATTAATAACCCTTAGGACGTTTAATTATATAAACCTAACCCTTTTATTTTAAATAAACTATTTACTAAACTAATTTTTATAGTTTATTAAGACTTATAAACCGTAGAGTTATTTAATAATAATAAGCTTACTCTTAGTAACGGATCTATTTACTAATTTAATTAAAAGAGGCTAGCTATAGCTTAGGTTAGGATAAATACTTTAATTAATACCCTCTTAGGTACTATTATTACTTAGATTTAAATAACCGCACCTTAAACTAAGGACCCTACGATTTCTTAGTTTAATTTAATAAAGAATATAGAGTTTTATAAAATACTATTCTTTAATTAAAAAGGGACTATAGTCTTTAAAAATAATAATATTATAAACTTTTTAAGAAGGTTCGAGGACTAGTACGAGATCAGTAAGGTCCTAGATTAATTTAGAAATAAACTTATTATATATACTATAAGAGGAGATTATTAAACTTTAGTTAAGGATACGATTAGAGGACTACCCTAGGCCTAAGCTAAGGATTTCTTTTTAAAAAAGTATAGAAAATAGGATACTAACTACTTTTTAAATAAAGAAGAGTAAATTAAAAAAGTTATTAAAAAATTACTTATTTTATTTTTTAATTTAAACTCTACTTAGGTACTATTTACTAAAATTAATAATATAATTACTTTTACTAAACAATAAGACCTCTATATTATAATTAATAAGAGCCTAATTAAGGCTATATATAAGCGGTTTTATATTAATATTATAAAAGAAGTAATAAAAGAAGTCGGGGTTATTTTAAATAGTTTTATTAGATTAACGAAGTACGCGAGGTTTAAAATAGGACTTTTTAATATAATTATATATAAAAAAGAATATAGCTTACTTTTTATAAATAATTAAAGTTAATTTAAAACCTTATTACGATCCTCTATTTTATAAGTACGTAGAAATACTTAGTATTAATATCCGAACCGCTAATAATATCGCTAGCTAACGATAAGGGCCTAGGTTACTTAGGTAGCTACTAATAATATTACTAATTCTAACCTAGTTAATAAAATAAGTAAGCTAAAGATCTATTAAAATAATATTTACTTTCGAGGTCCTACCCGTGTATTTAATATAAGCATTGCGCGTCCTAATTAGTCTCTAATTATAGGACCTAGAGACTACTACTAGTACTACTAGAGTTTATATTACTAAATTATTAAAGATTACGATTAGTATACTTTTAATAAGGACGCTTATTTTATTATTTTAGCTTAGGGAGCTTAGTATTATAAAAAGCGTAATAAATAAGAGCTTATAAGAGATATCCCCTTTATTATAGTTAAAAATAAAAGAAAACGTATAATTGCTAATTATATTACCCTTCTTTTTTACGTAGTAAATATATTAACTAAGGAAGATACTAAGCTTTTAGCTAAGTAGATTTTAGATTATTAAATTAGACTACCTTAATAAACTATACTTATACTTCCCTTAGCTAATCCTATAAATATAGTTAAATATATTTACGTAATACGACTTAATTTAGGCTACTATAACTAAGCGGATATTTATACTATTTATAGGAGAAGATTATTTAAGAACCGTACTTTAGTAACTATATTATACTTTAAGAGGATATATAGGATTAATAGCCCGAGCTAGCCTTTATAACTTAAAAAAAAAACGGTTTCTTTTTTTAATTAAAAAAAAAAATTATAAAAATTAATAATAGTAATAAGGTTTTTAAAATAGTAAAGAACGTAACCCCTATATCTATCTCTAGGCCCTAGCTTATTAAAGTCCTAATTAGTACCCCTAATACTAGTACTTAAGGAACTTAAGAGCCTTTTTTTTATAAAACTTAGAAAATAATAACTACTAATTAAACTTATAACTTTAACCTTAGGGCTAAGGTAAGGAAACTAATAAAAAAGAGGCTCGAGGCCCTAATCTTACTTTTTATAAACTTTTTATAAAAAATTATATTAGAATATACTATAGTAATAATAATTTTAATACGTAATTAGGGGTATATTAATATTAATAAAATCTTATTAAAAGCTCCGAAGTCCTTAGTAAATCTAGTAGAAAATAGGTAAGAATAAAAAGATATTAAGGATCTTTTTAATAAGTATAACTAAAACCTCTTTTCGAGGCCGAGCTATATAACTAAGATTAGTAAAATTAGAGGTACTAATCCGATTTCTAAGCTCTTAACTTCCGTAATTTTAAATACTTATTTCTAGTTAGAAGTCTGAATATTTAGCGTAAATTAAAATAATAAAGGTTTAATAATTATTACTATTCTAAATACTAAGGCGTAAGTTAATATCTTTTTAAAATAATACGTTAAGAAAGCTAGTATTTCTTATATAATAACGAAGCTTTAGATATAAATATTTAAATACGATCTAACTAGCTAAATAACTTTTAATAGCTTTTACTTTACGAACGTATAAATTAATAAGTTTAAAATAACTACTTATTTCTTTATTAAGGATGAGCGAGAGACCTTTAATTTATTATTACTAGGTTTTTTATTTATATAAAATATTAAGTTATTTTTTAAATATAATAAGTTAATAATTACTACTCTAATCTATATTAAGGACGAGAGGTTAAGGATCTTCGTAGGGATAATTAGGACGAACGGTTTTTAAAATATAAAGGATATTTTACCCTAGTTTAAATAGTACGTAAAAGAAGTTTTTAAATTAAAAAACTAAATATTAATAATATAACTGGGGATATTACTAGTTTTAATAACCCCTATTTAGAATCTAAGTTAAAAAAAGACGAGTATATTATAGTAGTTTTAGACTAAGGTTAAGCTAATTAAATTATAACTATAGTTACGCTCTATATAATTTAGCCTTAGATTATATAAATTAAAAAAGTAATAACGGCCGCTCGGAGTAAAGCTAGAAATAGACTAAACGGATTAGCTAATTAAAATAATTTACGTTTCTTAATAAGAATACTTACTTCTTAATAAGAGGAGTTATATATTAAATAACGAATTACGAAACTAGAGTAAAAAGTATTAAAATAGTACGAGATAGCTAAAAAAGCTTTTTATAAGATTCCTTATATTATAAAAGTTAATATAATATATAAAAAAAAGGATTAGAAAGTCTAGCTAGTTAATAACGCGCCCTCTAACGGATTAATACTTAATAATAATCCTTATTAAAAGCTTAAAAAACTTAAAGAGGTTAAAAATAAGCTACGAGACTAATTAGGCCCCTATAGGGATATTATTATACCTAAGTTCTTAGATATAAAACTAGGCTCTAAATTAACGAACGACTATTTCTAAGCTATTTTTAAGAATTATAACTATCTCTTATTTTATAAATAAGATCTTTTTAAATAAATACTCCTTAATTAAAAAAAAGTATTAGTATAAGACTTTTCTAAATACGGCCGTCTCGACCCTATAGTCGTACTATTATAATTAATTAAGATTATACTTTATAAAGCTTAGTAAATAAAGGGTATTCCGATCCTAAAAGCTCTATTATTAAAAGTCTTTTAAGTAATCTAAGAACGTATTACCCGGGGTATTATTAAAGAAAGCTATACTACGTATTAGAACCCCTAGTTCTTAATAATAAAAAAGAACGGCAGTTTTTAGCTAATTAACTTAGTAACTAAGGTTAATATTATTATTTTTTAAAATACTTAATAACTACTTAATACTAACGAGTTTTTAAAGGAATTTATTATAAATTAACTTATTTCCTTTTTAGATTTCTTTTTTAATTATAATTAGATCTTTTTAAATAAAAAGAGCTATAATCTAACGACTTTCTTAACTCTACTCGGGCTATATAAATATTATACCCTCTTAATAAGAGTAATAAATTTAATAACCTAATTCTATTAAATTATAACCCGTATTTTCTACGACTTAATTCTAAAATACTATAGCGTTTTTATTAATAATATCGTAGTTAAAAGCCCGTAATCCTACTATAATAATAAGTACTTAACTAACTATCCTAAGATCTAGTAATTTATTTATAAATACTTTTAGAATATTAATTAAGTTTTAGTTAATATTAAGCTAGCTAGCTATACTATTTCTAAAGTAAAGTTATAATAATACTAGCTATCTGCGGTTATTATAAGCTATTTTTATAGTATAAAAAGGAAATAGCCTAATTAAACTAAAGTTTTTAAGATCCTTAAATAGATAAAATGCTCGAACGTTTTAAAAATTAGATCGTTCCTTAGTATTATTACTTTTTATTACTACTAGATTAAGTAATTTTTTTTTAAAATAGCCCCGTTATACTCCCTACTTAGTAAGAACTAATTTTTTAAATAAGGAGCGTTATAAATTAAAACTATAAAAATACTTAAAGAGGCGATTATTATAGCTCCTATTTTAGTTCTACTAAACTATAGTACTAAAATTAAATAGATTATTTTTATAATAAATACTAATATTAAAGAATAGGGTAATATACTTAGTTAGATTATTAATAATAAGCGTACTATTACTTAATATAAGAGCGGGATATAGCGCGGGCTAGAGTTTAATTATAATTTTAAAAAGCTTAAAATGCGAGGCGTTTTAATAAGCCTAAAGCGTTTTTATAATTCTTTATTTAGGATTAACTTTTTATTTAAAACTAACGTCCGAGTCCTAGTTATTTAGATTAATAATATAATAAATAACTTATTATTAATAATAATAATACGCTAGCTCTTTTAGATTAGACTTTTTAATTTTAAAATTAAGTATATTAATAAGAAAAAGAATACTATAGTAAATAGCTTTTTATAAAAACCCCTTAGCTAATTTAACTTAGTTAAGGTAGAGTTTAATAAAGATATTAAGGACTTTATTAACGTACGAGTCTTATAAATACGAGTTATAAAGAACTTTTTTATTATAGTATATAGTTATAATAACGTTATTATTAATTAAATATAAGAAATAGATATTCTAGTTAATATATTAGTACTAAACGAATAATAGTTAGACCTCTCGAAATAAATTACTTATTTCTTTTTTATTTTAAAAAGGCTAGCTAATATACTTTTTAATTAGTTTAGACGTTTTAAGTAAATAGTAATATAATTTATTATATAGGACAAACTTCTATTTTAATAAGGGATAAAAACTTATCCTTAACCTACTTAAGTAATTAATAATAAGTGCTACTAAGTAGACTTAATTAGTAAAAAATATAATAAGTCTAGGTATAGGGGACGAGAGGCTATATATTTCTACTTTATAAAACGATATTACTAACTAAGAATATATACTTAAACTTAGGAGCTAATTACGACTTGCGAAGCTTATTAAAAAGCTAGATTATAACGCTTTAATAACCCCTATATATTTATAGTTCTAATTTATAAACCTTTCTTTAAGGTCTATTTAAATATTTAATATATAAGTAAATAAAAAGTCGTTAAAGCGCGTTATAAGTTTATAAGATACTTAGAAGTACGGATTATAACGAATACTATATTAAAGAATATTGCGAAGTTTATTTAAAAAGATATTATTTATTATTATAGGATCTATAGTATTTTAATTATTAATAAGGAATAAGAAAATATAGGTACTATAACGTAGCTTAATTAACGATATAGTACTTAATAAAAGGTTATATTAGCTTATAACTCTTATATTAATAAGCTCTTTAAAAAGGGTTACTAACTTATTACGTATATATTTTATATTTAGTTAGATTAAAAAAAAAAGATATTAGATTAATACTAGCTATAGCCCTTTTTATAAATAGGATAATTATTAAAGTATTATTAAGTTATATACTATTCTATTTTATTTACGGTTATTATATAATAACCCCGATTAAAAAAAGAATAGCGACTTAAAGAGTATTTAATTAAGAGAATATATATATAACAGATTAGGAAGTCTAAGCCTAATTACGAGCTTTTACTTCCTTAGTAAACGACTAGGAAGTAGTAGTTAATAAAGTTACTTAATACTAAGCTTAAACTTATAACTAGTTTAACTCCTCGTATACTTTCTAATTAGTAAAGTTATAAACTAACAATTTAGTTCTTATTTTTAATATTTAATAAAAGAATAATATATTAATTTTTAAAAAACTCGATTATTATTAATAAGAACCTTTTTATATTTACTTAGTTACTCCGAACGGATTATTATATTAATTAAAAACGCTTATTAATAAACTAATTATAGGGGCTATTTATATTAATAATCGACCTAAGAAGTTCTTAAAGTCTTTAGAAAGCTTTTACTTATTACTTAACGAGTCTAATCTTTATAAGGACTTTATTTTTAATTTAACTAACCTTTTATTTCTATAAAATAATATAATAAACGCTATAATTCTATCTCTTAATTATAATAATAATATAATAAATTCTAGGGACGAGGATACTTAACTAGTTACTAAGTAAACCCGATTATAAGTAAGGGCCTTTTAAGAGGGCTAGATTACTCCTTATTATTACTAATCCTTAGTATAAGCTACGAGTTCTTTTATTTATTAAATATTATTTTATAAAAATATTATCGAATTTTATTAATTTTTTAGTTATTTTTTTATTTAGATCTAGGATAAAGATATAAGGGGATAATAAAAAGAGAAGAATTATTTTTTAGTTATTATAATTAAAAACTTAACGACCTTATTTACTAATTATATAATTATATTAAGAAACCCTACCCCTCTTTTTAAGTATCTAAGCTTAGTTTCCTATTTAATTAAGCCCGTTTAGTATCTAGCTTAGCCTATATAACTTCCTATTTTACTTATTTTATTTTAATATATTAATAACTTTTGCGAGTTATAAATATACAGTTTTTAATAGGGTACGTAAAAGGGGCGTCCTTAAGAACAGAATCGTACTTATTTTCCTTAGTCTTAGTAATATTAATCTAGTTAGAGACTATATAAACTAAAATCTTAACTCTCTTAATATTAGTTAAGATTAAAAACGCTACTTTATTACTACTTATTATATAATAATAATGATAGTCTTATTTAGAGTCGGCTCTAGACTAACTAATAGCCTACTAGTTATTACTCTTTTTAAAGTAGTATTTCTTGTTTTTAGAATATATATAATTACTATATTAATTATTAAAATAATTTAAAAAAGAAACGTACTTAAAATAGGGGACTATTTTTTTAACTAGCTTTTTAGTATTAGAACTGATATATTTTTAAAAAGACCGCGTATAATAGTTATAAAATATAATATTCTAAACGCTATAAGCTTAAATAAGTAAAGAATTAATAATAAGGGTTCGTTTATTTAATTATTAAAATAGAGGGCTAAAGTAACTAGCGTAATTATAATTAATAAAAACCTAACGGCTTTATAAAAATAATCTATTTATAATACCTAGATTATAGACGTACTTTTTAATAACGTTTTAATTCGTAGTTAATTACTAAAAGTTCTAAGCTATTTTTTCTTTAATATATTTATTAACCTAAGGATTTATAATATAGAATTCGGTATAAAGCTCTCTAGCTAATTTAAAAAAAGTTAACTAATTAATAATCTTAAGGATTTAAAAAGGAGTAATGTTAGATTAGGATAAGGATTAAAAAGATTAAATAAAATAGCGCTTATTATAGTTTACTTTTTATTAACCTCTCGAAACTTATAACCCTAAGTTTTTTAAAAATAGACCTTTTTAAGAGTAGAGGAGGAATATTATTAAAGCTAGACGTTATGACGAGTAGTTTTAGTAATTTAATACGTATTATTAATAACTAAAGTATTAAATATAATAAGTAAGTAGATTATATTACTAAGAAAAAAAGAGACTAAGTAAAAAAAGATAATTATAATTAAGAAGTTATTATTTAGAAAAAGAAATAAAAAGCGATAGAGGAATCGAAAAAGGGCCTCTATATACCCCTCCGGATCTAGGGCGTTAAAGAGGAAAGTACTATAGGCCTCTTAGCTAATTAGTACTAAATTATAGTTACTATATAAAAAAAAAAAGGAGTAAATTATAAGATCGGGGCCTTTTTATTATTTATAATATAGCGCCTTTTTTTTTAATTAGTAGAGGCCGCCCTTATAATTAGTATAAAAGGGTAGCTTTTTATTTAGCTACTTAACTTTTCTTTTTTTTCTTTTTAACTACTTTTTTATAATTATTACTAATTAAACTTTTTCTAATTTTTATTTTTTAATTTATTATATAAATACTAACTTAGCGATTTATAATAGCCTCCTTACTTCTTATCTCCCTTTCTAAGCCGGATAATAAAAAGAATATAGTACGAATTTAGGGCCCGATTATAATAAAGAACTTTAAAAACGATACTAAATACTAGTTAAGAAAGTAGAATTTAAATAAATATATTATTTTTAATAAGACTAATCCTAGGACTATAACGAATACTAAGGATTTTTAGTTTATTAATTTTAATACGAACTACTAATATAAAGCGTATATTAATTATTACCCGAGCTTAGTACCTAAACGAACTAGTTTCTCCTAAATAATCTTAACCCTTTATAAAATCGATTTTTTTAATTAGCTTAGTATAGGGGATATACTTTTTTTTTTTAATTAGCGCCCCGAGGCTTTTAAAAGTCTAGAAGATTAGAAAATTTAAATAGGTTAGAACTACTATAAAGTAATAAAAATCCTAACTAATTATTATAATTTTTAAGTACGCTTATTACGTAAAAATTAAATTTAAAAATACGAGATCGGATTTATAATAGAGGTTATAATACGGGACCTTATTTTAGTATATAATATAGTTATAATTAAGGAGGGATAAGAGAGTACTTTTAAACTAAATAAGACCCCTACCCTAATCCCTTAAACCTAAGAGATTATATAAAAAATTAGGACTTTAATATACTTAGTAATCTTCTTTTTTTATATTAATAATCTAAGTTATTTTATAAGAATAATTATTAATTAGCGGGATAGTATAGTTTATTAGTATAATCTAAAGTAAGCTCTTAAGTATTTAAAAAGGATATTTATTAATAATATCTAAGTACTAAAGGCCTTTTATAGCCGGATCGATATACTTTTCTATATTTAAAAACTAATTAATATAAGCGCTTATATAGTTCTTATAATATAATAACTAGGTAAATAGGAATGCGGTTTATATATACTCGAATAGTTTTATAATGCGGTCTAATATAGCTAGTTTAACCTAACTTATAACGCGTATTAAATAACTTATAAATACCTTAAATTATTTAATAATAAACTCTACATAGCTTAGATTTAATAAATTAGCTACGAGTTTTAATATAATAATTATTACTTTTTTAATATAATAAGACCTCCCTTAAAAAGGTTTTTTAATAAAATAATAAATAAATAGGACTCTAAAAATAGGCCTTATATTAACTTAAATAACTTTAATTATATTATAACTAATGCTCCTAAAACGCTAACTCCTTAAAAATCCGGTTCTTATTTACTTAGCCTTAGGTTTATTAATTAGGATTTAAAAGTTTATAACCCCTATAATTATAACTATTATACTCCTATTAATCTTATGTACTTTAAAAAAATATATAAAATAACTAAAAGCCTTGAGTAAGAACTTATTACTCTTAAAAAGTTATTTTTACTATCTCAATTTTTAAAAATACTAAAGAGTACCTAAGAATTTATAATAAGTAATAACCTTAATTAAACTCTATAAGTAATTAAACTAACGAAGGTTATTAACTAGCGTCTAGATACTATTATTAGTAATTAACTTACTTACTTAATTAATACTCCTAAGACCTATTAAGTTATAAAGTATTTATTAAATATATTACTATTTAAATTATTACTATACCTTAGCCTAGCTCTTAATAAAGCTAGTCTAAGTAACTAAGGAAATAATTCTTTAAATACTCTAGTTAGGGATAGGGATAGTCCTATTATAAAAACTCTAATTAAAATATTAAGGGTTTAGTTAAAATAAGAGGTTATTAAGTATATACTTTCTAAACATAATCGGGCTATATAAAAAAATAGCGAATATTAACGTTAAGAACTAGCTAAGTTTTATTAAGATCTTTTATAGTATTATAGTATATATATAAATAAAGCTAATATTAATAAGAGTACGAGGGAATAATAGGTTAATTAGTATAATAACCTAATTATAAAAGCTATATATATAACTTTAGTTTATACTCTTTAAATACTATTATTAATAAAGAAATTTAAAAAGAATTAGGTTAGTAAAGGTTAGGATTAGGAGATTATTAAGAAGGATTAGAATAAAAACTAAGTAAAATTAGTAAAGAAAATAATAAAAGTAGAAGAGGTAAAAAAAGTAATTATAAAAAGGAAGGGTAAGTAAAAGGCTTAATACGATTAATTATATATAATAACTAGGACTAATTTAAAATAATTTCTTTTTATAAAGGATTAGGGAAAAAGAAATTAGGAGACGATTAAAATGGGGTAGGGTAATTAATCTTAGTTTTTCTTTTTTTTAAAACTAATTAAGTATAGGGACTTATAAGAGAGCTAATTAGAGAAAGATATAAAGAGAAGGGCCCCTAATTAGGGAGGGGAGCTTATAATACGGATTTTTATTTTAATTATATATATACTTTTTTAGGATCGAACTAGAGCTTTTTTAATAATTTATTTTTAAATATAATAATATAAAACGATTAAGAAGTTTACTCTTCTAATCCGGTTAATACTACCCTCTTTCCTTAATAATAACTTTATTAATTAAGGCCGTATTAACCTGATTAAAGGAAGTATTTTATATTACTTTTATAAGTATTAGTAGTTCTTCCTAAGCACCGTACTACAAAAGTCCTTTATACCCTATACCTTTTTAGTATTTACTAGCCCGAGGTAATTTTTCATTATATTAAAATAATATAAGCTATAAAATTAAGTAAATATAATATCGAAGTACTTAATAAGCGGCTTAAATAGCAATACTTAAATCTTAGTTAAGGTCTCGTTTACTACTTAATTAACCTCGCGGTTAATAAGCTCTATGTTTTTATTAATAGCTTATTTATAAATAATAAGGACCTTATTTTATAATTAGGGTATATTACTATTCTTATTGACGAGAGTATAAGTAAGAGCAAATTTATAATATATAATAATATTATTTATTACTCGTTAACCAAAAGTAAATAGGTAATAAGAAGTATACTTATATTTAAAGTTTATAATATAGTTAATCATATTAACCTTATTTATATAATTTTAATAACGCTAAGAAGGTTTACTAATTAACTCGACTTTTTATTAATACTAACGGTTATTTATACGATTTCTTACTTATTATATAAATATTTTATTAAATTAGAGATTATAAAAAAAAGAGGTTTACAATCGATATTATAGCCTTTTAGTAATTATGTAAAAGCGAGAAATTTTTAAAATCCGTTAGATTAATAGTAATAATAAACTTATTAACACTTTTATAAAAATAGTACCTAATAAGGGGTTAAAGTAATTCGTAAATAATACAAAAGTTAATATATAAATAAAAAAATAAGTCATATAAAAGGAGTAGAGAAAGAAGAGAAAGAAAAAACGACTTAGCAAACGGGCCCGAGGTTAAATTATACTTCTAACTATAATAATTAAATTAATAAAAAAAGAGAAAGTTAGTATTAAATGAGAAGTTTAATTTAACCTTAGTATATAGCCGAGGCTACGTAGGGGCTAATAAGGGGCCCTATTTATATATTATAACTAACTAGTTATAATAAGTATATTAGTAAAAGTTAAGGCTACGAGTACTAAGTAAGTAGTATGATAGTCGTAAGTAGCTTCTCTAAAGCTATATTAATAAGTTATAAAATAAGTAAAGCTTTAATAATTAATTATAGTTTTATTAAAAGAAGTTTTTAATAAAAATAGCTAAAAGCGATTATAAGATCTAATATTAAGTTAATTACTAAAGAAGCTATAAAAGGTCTATCCTTAAACCTAGCTTAAGTTTATATTATATATAAATCTCGTTCCTAAATATATCCTTTATAGTATTCTTATTTATTATTATCTAACTATTTACTAAACGGTCGTCCGTCTTACTTATTAATAATTATATATTTTATTTATTTATAATTATCCGTTTTATTTATTTACGGGCGTTTGTTCTTTATTTTATTATATAATTATAATTATATAACTTATATATAATTCTTCTATCCCAAGAGGAGTTACCTTAAGTCTGTACTTTTATATATATAGTATAATAGTTACTATAAGTCCCGTGGGGCGGGACCCTAGCCTTACTATACGTATTAAGTCGTAATATTAACTTCTCTTTTTAAAAGTCTAGTCCTCTAGGCCTATAAGTAAGTCGTCTACTTTTAAGTTAGGGAATTATTAAGTATTTCTTTAAAATATACTAATACGATATTAGGTTAAATTAAAAAGTCGAAATCTCTAATAACTACGTCTCGTTATAAATTATTACGTATTATTTACTTTTTTAATAAAGGTATAGAAATAATACTTTATTTAAATTATCGTTCACGAGGCGTCTATTATTTAGTTTTTCTTAATTCTAAGATCTACGGAATATACTATTATTTAAATATTTTATATAATACGTCCGCTAATATTATTAATACCTATAAGTATTACGTTTTTATTTATTAAGTTTTAGCTAACCGGGTATAGTTAATTAATTAATAACGGAGTTTAATTATTTCGATCGTAAAAAAAAAGCAGAGGAGTCGTAGTTTTAAAAGAGGGCTACGGAGTTATAAAAAAAGGCTAAGGCTTATTAATAAGCTTAGGCTAAGTTAAATAAGTCGTTATCTAAGTTAAAGCGTTTTTATTTTTAAAAATTAATAGTATTTAAAAAGAGTTAAATTATATTAAAGGAGTTTTTTAAGGATTTTAAAAGTACTTCTTTAGTAGCCCGTAAAATATAGGCTAATAGTACTTATAAAATTATTAATTAGGACGCTATAATAGCTAGGAGTTCTAGATTTAATTTTAATTTTAGTACTCTTTAAGAAGTTATTAAGAAGTTTAGAGGTTCGTAATAAGTTTTTATATATCTCTTTTATGCCCCCGACAGAGCAATCCGCCGGGGCCGTACCGTGTATTACGTATTAAAGAAAACTAAGTATATTACGCTCTATACCTAACTACTAATTAAAATAGTAGTTAACTAACTCAACCATTATCTCCCTTTTATTAATAGCTCCCGACCTTCTACCGCAGTCCTCTAAGTTCTAGCCGTCTAGAGAGCGAGCTATACCCACTCTAACGTATATAAGACTTCTTAGTACTAGCCTATATAAGTAGCTAGATCTTATATTATATACTCCTTTTTATTAAAAGTTAAAAAACCCCTTATATATTCTCTTATATTTATAATATAGCCCGTATTAAAGGGATTTTTAGTTTTATAAAATATAATTTCTAAGCTAGTATTAATATACTAAATCTTAACGTCTATACTAGCCCAGCTATTTATAATATTCGTATTATTACTTAGCTAGATTCCGTATTATTAAAAAGTACTATACTACTCCTTAGCCGTACTTATATTAGCTACGATAGCTAGGGCGTCGAGGGGGCCTAAAAATCTATCGAGCCCTAGAGGGGGGGACTTATCGAGGGGTATCTTTAGGTTCTTAACGAGGTAGTATTTTAAGTAGCTAATTTCTTAACGAGTTATATAACTAGTTATCTAAGTAGTAGTTTATATATTAATAGGTGCGTTTAATAGGTTTATTTAATAGGCTTATTTAATAAATTTATTTAGTTTAAATAGAGCTTTAGGCGATATTAAAAACAATAAGGATAAAAAGAATCTTTATATACTCTCAAGAGTAGCTAGATATTAGCCCTTTTAGCCCTTTTTTTAAAAACCTCTACGTTACTATTAAATTTTAGAACCTCTATAATTAAGGGCCGCTTCTAACTATTACAGCTAATTATTATAGCTAACTATTATAACTAACCTCTACCGTTAACCTTTCTAACTAGCGCCGCTACGTAATTAAAAAAGTAGCTTACCTATTCTAAATTAAATAGTAGTTTTCGTATCGAAATTACTATATTATATTAAGCGCGTACTTAGGATATATTACGCGTATTATATAATTAAAAAGTATACTATATTATATAATTTCTTTTAAAAGCGTAATCCCGTTAAGGTCGATCTTTTATACCTATAAAGCTAGAAAAAAACTACTATATATATTTTTTTTATATTTATAGTTTTTTTACTTAATAAAGTACTCTTTTTTATTTTCTTTTATTTTATAATTAATAATTCGTTCGACTTCGTACTTCAGTTAGTTTAGTTTAATAATAATATAATCTTCCATATATAAACCTCTTAATATAAGCTTAAGTAATAAAATATAGATAACGGAATAGTATTATATCGTATTTAGTTACCTTAATTTATAATTAACTAGTAAGACTTTTTTAATAATTTCAAAAGGTCTAAGGTTTTTATAGTTTAATTTATTACTTAGTTATTTCGTTTTAATATTGTAATAAAGAAGATAAGCGCTATCCCCCTCTTCTAAAAATAGTCCTCTAATCTTTAATCTATCCGTATTCTTTTTTATATATTATTATATAAAATTGTCTAGCGAGACAGTGTGAGTATCCACTGATACCGTGTATTAATACTGTGTAAATGATACCGAGAACCGCCCGAGCAGCTAGCAAAGGCAGAATACATAAATAAATATTATTATATAAACTCGAGGTTTATTAATATTTTTTCATAGATTTCCTTAAGCTTTTTTACGTTTACTACGGCTTTTATAGCTTATAGTCCTTATTATACTTCTCTATATATAGTTAGCTAAAATCCGTAGTTAAAGTAGAACGGAGATTCTTTTATACTTTCGCTAACTATACTATTATATACGAACTAGGCTATTAATAAGAGCGCTACTTAGTTATCCTAGTCGTAGTTTATATAATGACAAAAGTATGTTTTAAGGATTTAATTAATCCTTTCTATCTATTTATCGGTTTATAAATAAAATAATATTAATAATTTATAGTCTATACCGAGTTATAAAATTAGAAATTTCTAAAACTTCGAAGTAAATAGCTTATTTTTATTAAAAATAATTTCTTTTAGTAAACCGTAGTTCGAGAGTATAACCTTAGTAAATACGTATACTAGGTCTTTTATAATACTAAATTCTTTATAAGGAATAAAGTAAGTAAACCTAGTAAGTTGATCGACTATAACTAAGATACTATCGTATTATACTTTAGTAAATAGTTTTCTAGACTTTAGTAGTTTAATAATAAAGTCCTATATAATTAATTACTATACTTTTATTAGTAGTTATAGTAGTTATAGCTCGCTATAAGGCTTATGCGGGCTATTTTTACTTTTTTTATAGGTCGTATAGTCCTTAATTACTTCCGCAATTTTAGTGCGTATAGTAGATTTATTATAGTACTAAAAAATCTATTTTTATATTTTAATAACTCCTTAATAACTATATACTAGTACGTTATAAGTTTTTATAATAGGCTTAGGGGTTATTTTTCTAGTCGGGCTAGTATTAATCTTTCTAACTATTATAAAAGGTTTCGTAGTTAATATAAAACTACTATTTTTCTCTTATTTAAAAATAACTTATATTCTTTTAACAACCGCGACTTCGTAATTAGGTTTTTTTTTAAGAGCGTCTATTTTACTATCTTTAAACCTTTTTAATAAATAATTTAGAAATTATATTTAGATAAGAATTCGCTCTATTTAATATATCGTTTATTTAAGTTCTTATTTATCGTAAAGTTTATAAAGTTTTTATAGTTTATATAAACCGTAACTTCGTACTTAGTTCTAAATAACTATAGTCTCTATTTTTAAAATACTTTAATAATTATTATTAGTTCCTTATTATAGATTTACTAATTTAATTCTACTTTATAAAATATTTTAAAATAAAAGTAATATAAGTAAAGCTTTTTTTACTTATCTTATTATCCTAGGACCGCTCTTATAGTAAAGTTTAAAGCGTTAATCTCGACTTTAAAAGGTTTTTTAGGGTCTAGGATTATAATAACTAGTTCGGAAATAACTATATTCTTAACTTTAATAAATACTTCCTTATACTTAGGGTCCTAAATAAATAAAATATCTTTTTATATTAAGTTATTAAGAGGTCTAACTATATTAATATAATCCTTAAGGAATTATTAATAAAAATTAATAAATCTTAAAAATCCTTATATATCCTTAACGTTTTATAGTATAGGTTAGTCCCTAATTACTTCTATTTTTAATACTTATATATAGATTTATTTTAGTATAATAATATATCCTAAGAAGTTTACTTTTTATATATAGAACTCGTACGGAGAAGGTTTAGTATATAGTTTAGTATTTTAAAGCTTTTAAAATACTATATAAATATATTTTTTATATACTTTAAGGTCGGGGGAGAAGATAAGAATATTATTAATATAAATAATAATTAAAATATTAATATACTCCCGGAGTACGTAATTAATTATTATTTAAAAGGTTATTAAAGTATTAATAAGTCCAAAGAGTATAACGAGATACTTAAAGAGTCCTTTACGAGTTTAAAATACCGTTTTCTATTCGTCTCTTTCTTTAATTCGAATCTAATTAAATACTTCCTTAAGATATATAGTAATAAACTAGTTAGCTCTATAAAATAAATCTCTAAGCTTAGTAATAAGTAGTAAAGAATAGTAATTCTTTTTTATAATTTTGTTAAGTTTTTTATAATTAATAATAGGTCTTAATTTTTTACCCTCTTTTAATATAAAAAATAAGGGGAATCTTATAAGAGAATTCGATAATTAAATATATCCCTTCTCGAGCTTCTTATTAATATATTTGTTAAAATACTCCTATCTTTCTTAATTTATTAAGTATATTAAATAGAACTTAGGTTATGTTCTTTTTTTAAGTTCGATCTTTATATCCTAATTACTATATTTTAATAATCCTATTTCCTTAGGTTCTATAAATAGTTTTATATATATCTAGTACTTTTTAAGTATAATCTAGAGTCGTTACGATCCTCGATTATTAGTACTATATATAAACTTCTTAAAGCTTTTTACTATTTTAATAAAAGCTATATATTCTATTTATTCTCGTTCTTTAAGAGTTACTAAAAATCCGTTTAAACCTTTTTTTTTAAGTCGTTTAGTAATTAGATTTTCCTAAAGGACCTAGTTAATAGTCTAATCTATTTATAGGTTATGCTTTTATAACTACGAGATTCTTAGAATAACGTCGATATTTCTAATTTTTATAATATTATATTATAATTATTTCTACTAATTATTAATATATATTAAAAAGTATATAGTTTTTTAATTAATATATCCGTAGTTATAACTAACTCGTTCTTTTTTTATTATTTATAGTTAGTATAAGTTATCTTTTTATATTTATAATAAATCTAGTTTATTTACTATTCTTAGTAAAATATAAGTTTCTTATATATTACTATTAATAATAGTATTAAATTTTTATTTATAAATATTAAGCTTAATTAGTAAGTATGCCTTATGACGTTACTTAGTTATATATAAGAACTTTTTTTCTATTCTCGCTTCTCGTCGTTTCTTTATAATTAGCTTTTTTAGTTTTTTAATATATACTTCTTTTATTGAGCGCCTTATTTATATAGTTCTTATTATTCTCTCTATACCTTAGCTTTTTTAACGTAATAAACTTAATATTAGTCGTATTTATAATCTTTTTATTTTATATATTTATTATTAAAGTACTTTATAAAGAAGTTAAGGTTTAAACTAAAAGTTATTTTATTATTATTATTAAAGCTTAATAATATCTAGCTAGGTAATTAGTCTTTTATATAAATATCTTTAATAAGTTTATTATTATATTTTTATAAATAAAAACGGCTATTTTACTTATATACGAGGTACTAGAAGTATTTATTATTTAAGTACTTTATTTAAAATAATTCTTTATAAAAAGGATCTTTGGGGTCGAGTAGAGAGTAGTTTTTATTTATATAAGGGGTTATTATAACCCTTTTACGTTCTCTAGTTTTATAGAACTAAATAGTTTAGTTATTTTCAAATAAATAAATATATTTATACTATAGTTTATTATTATCCTCTTTAGAGCTAGTATTATTAACGCTACGTAATATTTTATAACCGATCTCTATCTAAGTACGTTATTAGGTAATATTACGAGGTTCGTCCGAATTATAAAGTAATTCTATTTTATTAAAATAAAAAGAACTAGTTGTTATTTTAATATCTTTTTCTTTTTTAAAATTAAAATTAATTTTTCTTTCTTTTATAACTCCGAAGTTAAGAGTCGGTCTTTTAATTATTTTGATTTCATTTTTATATAAGAGGTTTTTAAGCTATTCCTTAACTTTATAAATAAACTTTTTATTATTATCTACTTATCGCATTATATAAATAGATTTAATTAGGATTTTATTTAAATCGAGTACTTCCTTAAACTCGATAAATTATTTTTAGTTTATATAATCTCGTCGTACTATATAAACGAGACTACTTATAATTTTTTTAATATCGGGTCCTTTTTTTTAAATTCAAGGAGTTACTCTTTTATATTAGCTAGGAGTCTTTATTTAATTCGTTTTTTAAAAAGGTAAAGTATTTTTTTATAATAGGGGCTATTTTAGCCTTCTCTCTTATATTTTTATAAATCTAAAAAAGTATAATAATATATTCGATATTATTTTCTTTAAGAGTATAGGGCCAGTAAGTAAGTATTTTTTTTTTTATTATTACCGCTAGGGTTTTAACTAGAGGTAGGGTAGTATCGTATCCTAATTATCCGTTATTCTTAGGTTATTTTAGGTACTATCCTATTGATTCTTTACTATTTTAATAAGTAAGATAGTTATTGTTATAATAAGTCGTTTATAATAGTTATTTATATAGTACTTCTTTATTTATAATATTAGCTCGTTTTCTCAAAATAAGTTAGTATTAAATACGCTTAGGTTATTAGTAATCTCTAGCTATATATCCTAGCTTATTATAGTTATAATATTTAGAGTCCTTTTTTTATTACGGTTTTTTATATTTAATAATACTAAGGTTTATAAGTCCTCTATATTATCTATAGGACGTACTTTATTACTATTAGTTTCTTAGGTTATTTTAGTAATTACTTAGTAATTTATTATAGTTTTAGTATTTTTTACTAAAGTTAGCTTAAGAACGTCGTACCTCTCTCCGTTTTTTACGTCGTTCCTATAATTAAATATTAATCTTAATAATAAGCTCGATATACTATAAGAATTTTATTAATATTTCTACCTTACTAAGTTCGTCCTTAACTCTATCCTTTAATCCTTAGTAAAATAAAAAAATACGGGTTTTTTTAGTAAAATCGAGTCGTATTACGAGTTTTTTAAACTTAGTAACGTAATATAAAGTATATTTAGGTTATTAAAAGTTAACTAGGTTTCTTTTAGCTTATTACTTTTTATTAAGGTCTTAGAATAAGGATTCGAGGGCGCTCTAGAATCCTATTATATTACTAAAAATATTCGTAGTTTCTTCTTTATAATATCATAAATAACTATTATTACTAAGGAATTTTTCTTAAAAAGGTTCGAACTACTCTAGGGCTCGTTTTTTAAAAACAGTTATTACGTAAATAACTCGTTTAGTCTTATTACGGAAGTTAATAATATAGAACGTTTAGTAAGTTCTAATCTAAATTAAAAATCTTTTAAAACGTTTAGTAATTCTATTAAAAATAATAAGTATATTAAGCTTAAGTTTTTTTCGCTTATTTATAAAAGTCTTAATAATACTAGTAATAGCTTAGAGGGTTCTAACTTCTTATTCTAAGTTATTTACTTTTTTTTTTATTCTTAAGTTAGTTATAGCTTTATTAACTATGTTTTAAAAAGTCATAATACTTTTTTTATTCTTAGCTAGAGTTATAGCTATTTAAGCAGAGTTATTATTAAAAAGCTCTGCGAGCTCTTTATTCCGTTTACTACTTTTCTTAATAATACGTTATACCTTTTTATAATTTACTTTTTTAAAAACTATATTACTATTAGAGTTATAGATAATATTAAGTATTTTATTATTTTTAACCTTAGCTAGCTTACTAACTAAGTTAATAAGTTACTTAGAGTTAAATAAAGAAGTATTTAGGGTCTTAGAAAATATTGTTATTCTTTTTATTACTTAGTAAGTTTTGTAAGGTTAACTTACTAAATAAGAGTAATTAAAATATTATAGCTAGCTAATCGTAGTAAGTATATTAATAAACGTTAAGCCTATAAGTACTAAGTAAGTAGTATTATAGTTATAAATAGCTTTTCTAAAGCTATATTTATAAAATAAATAAGGCTTTAGTAATTACTCGTAGTCTTATTAAAAGAGGTTCTTAATAAAAATAGCTAAAAGCGATTATAAAATTTAATGCTAAGTTAATTATTAAAAAAGCTATAAAAAGTTTATTTTTAAGCTTAGCTTGAGTATATATTATATATAAGTCTTATTCTGAAATATATCCTTTATAATATTCTTATTTATTATTATTTAACTATTTACTAAACGGTTATCCGTCCTACTTATTTATAATTATCTATCTTACTTATTTATAATCGTTTATCTTACTTATTTACGGGCGTCTATTCTTTATTTTATTATATAATTATAATTACGTAACTTATTTATAGTTCTTTCGTCCTAAGAAGAGTTATTTTAAATCCGTATTTTTATATATATAGTATAATAACTACCGCAGGTCCCGTGAGGTAGGACCCTGGCCTTGCTATACGTATTAGGTCGTAATATTATAATTATTATAAATTACTTAACCTATAATTAGAACCTCTTTTTTATACCTTATATAAATATTTATATAGTAAAAAGGTATAGGGTATAAGGGACTCTCGCGGTACGGTGCTTTAGAAAAATTATTAATACTTATAAAAATAATATAAAATACCTCCTTTAATTGGGTTAATACGGTCTTAATTAACGGAGTTATAACTAAGAGAAGAGGGTAATATTAGCCGGATTAAAAAAGTAAAGTTCTTAATTATTTTATATTATCGTATTTAAAAATAAATTATTAAAAAGGCTCTAGTTTAATTTTAAAAAAGGTATATATATTTTTAAAATAAAAATCCGCACTACTAAGCTCCTCTCCTTAATTAGGGCCCTTCTCCTTATATCTTTTTTTAATTAGCTCTCTTATAGATCCCTATACTTAATTAGTTTTAAAAAAGAATTACTAAGACTAATTACCCTACCCTATTTTAATTATTCTTTAATTCTTTTTTTTTAATCTTTTATAAAAAACAATTATTTTAAATTAGTTTTAATTATTATATATAATTAATTATATTAAGCCCTTTACTTACCCTTCTTTTTTATAATCGCTTTTTTTATTTCCTCTATTTTTATTATTTTCTCCGTTAGCTTTACTTAGTTCTTATCCTATTCTTTCTTAGTAATCTCCTAATCTTAACTTTTATTAACCTAATTCTTTTTAACCTTTTTTATTAATAATAGTATTTAAAAAGTATAAACTAGAGTTATATATATAGTTTTTATAATTAGGTTATTATATTAATTAACTTATTATTTTTTTATATTCTTATTAATATTAGTTTTATCCTTATATATATTATAATATTATAAGAGATCTTAATAAAACTTAGGTAGTTCTTAATACTAACGTTTGCTATTCTTTTATATAGCCTAATTATACTTAAAGAGCGTATATTTAATAACTTCCTATTTTAATTAAACCCTTAGTATTTTAATTAGAGTTTTTATAATAGGGCTATTCTTATCCCTAATTAAAGTATTTAAAGGACTACTTCTTTAGTTACTTAAACTAGCTTTATTAAAACCCGGGCTAAGGTATAATAATAACTTAGATAATAATATATTTAATAAAGACCTTATAACTCGATAGGTTTTAAGGATATTAATTAAGTATATAAGTTAATTATTAATAATAATATATAAATACTAATTAGTAGCTTTTATTAATTTAATTACTTATAAAGTCTAATTAGGGTCGCTACTTATTATAAATCTTTAAATACTTTTTAATATTTTTAAAGATCGAAATAGTAAGGATAACTCTTTAAAAATAATAAGTTCTTATTTAAAACTCTTAGTTATTTTATTTATTTTTTTAAAATACGTAGGATTAATAAGAGTATAATAACCGTAATCGCATAGGTTATAGATTTTTAAATCTTAGTTAATAAATCTAAAACTAAGTAAATAAGAACCGGATTTTTAAAAAGTTAGCGCCTTAGGGGCGTTAGTTATAGCGTAATTAGAGTTATCTAAGTTAGTATAGGGCCTATTTCTAAAGTCCTAATTATATATTATTTTTTTAAAAAACCTTTTTAAAAAAGGTCTTATTATATTAAAAAAGTAATAACCGTCGTATTAAAACTTATAACTAATTTACTAGATCTAAGCTACGCAGAGTTTATTATTAAACGGTCTAAGGTATTTATAAGTTATTTAATACGTATTATAAGTTAAATACTAAACGGGCTTAATTAGATAGGGAACTGGGCTTAGACGCTTAAAGGGAGGGGTAGGGTTTTCTAATATAATTATATAGTTAGTAAGTAAGGTCGTCAGGTTTTTAATTATAATAACTAAAAGATAATTCTTCTCTTTTTATCGTTCCCTTATGTTTTTATTTTAGATCTAAGTAAAGAGATAACTAAAGAATTAGTAGGATTTAGTAATATTTTTATAAAATAATATTTAATAAATAAAAATTCGTAGCCTATACTAGGGATCGGTAGTAATAAGGGGTAATTTACCCCTCTCAAGAGGCTTTTACTTATAATCAGGTTTACTTAGTAAGTAGTTAAGTATCCTCGTCCCTAGAGTTTATTATATTATTATTATAATTAAGAAATAGAATTATAGTATTAATTATATTATTTTATAAAAATAAAAGGTTAGCTAAGTTAGAAATAAAGTTATTATAAAATTTAAACTCGTTAAGTAATAAATAGAGGCTTTTTAAAGACTTTAAGAACTTTTTAAATTAATTACTAATATAAATAGCCCTTATAATTAGTTTATTCATAAGCGTTTCTAGTTAATATAACGATCCGTTTAGAGCGGCTAAGTAAATATAAAAAGGTCCTTATTAATAATAATTAAGTTTTTTAAAAGTTAATATATCGATCTTTTATTAAATATTAAAAATAAGAACTAAATTACTAGCTTATAACTTTATTAATTAGAGGGAGTACGAGGAGTTAAATCGGTTATAAGTTTAAGCTTAGTATTAAGTAATTTTATTAACTATAGGTTTTTAATTATTTATTAAAAAAGTAAAAGCTCGTAATCGAGCTTAGACTTTTTAATCTGTAATATATATATTTTCCTAATTAAGTACTTTCTAAGTTACTGTTCTTTTTTTAATTAGGGTCGTTATATAATAACTATAAATAAAATAGAACGGTATATAACTTAATAATATTTTAATAATTATTTTGTTTATAAAAAGGGCCGTAGTAAGTATAAGTTTAATATTTTTCTTTTTCTAATCTAACTAAATACGAAGTATATATATAATAAGTTAATAACCTTTTTTAAAGAGCTTATTAGCGCGAGGGTTATAAGCTAATATAACTTTTTACTAAGTACCGTATTATTAATTAAGCTACGTTATAACGCTTATATTCTCTCGTCCCTCGTTAATAATTAAAGTACTATAGATCTTATAATAATAAATAATATCTTTTTAAATAAATTTTATAATATTTTTTAATATAGTATTTATTATAATTTATATTTCTAAGTATCTTAGAAACTTATAATACGCCTTAATAACTTTTTATTTATTTATATACTAAATATCTAAATAGACTTTAAAAAAAGGTTTATAAATTAGAACCGTAAATATATAGGGGTTATTAAAGTATCGTAATCTAGCTTTTTAATAAGCTTTATAAATCGTAATTAGCTCTTAGGTCTGAGTATATATTCTTAGTTAGTAATATCGTTTTATAAAATAGAAATATATAGCCTCTCGTCCCTTATACCCGGACTTATTATATATTTTATTAATTAGGTCTATTTAGCGGCGCTTATTATTAATTACTTAAGTAAGTTAGGGACGAGCTTTTATATCTTATTAAAATAGAAGTTTATTTTATATAATAAATTATATTACTATTTATTTAAAATATCTAAACTAATTTAAAAATATACTAGCTAGCTTTTTTAAAATAAAAAAGAAATAAGTAATTTATTTTAAGAGATCTAATTATTATTCGTTTAGTACTAGTATATTAGTTAGAATATTTATTTCTCGTATTTAATTAATAATAACGTTACTACGACTATATATTATAATAAAAAAGTTCTTTATAACTCGTGTTTATAAGACTCGTACGTTAATAAAGTTCTTAATATCCTTATTAAGTTCTATTCTAACTAAATTAAATTAGCTAAGGGTTTTTTTTAAAAAGCTATTTACTATAGTATTTTCTTTTATTAATATACTTAATTTTAAAGTTAAAAAGTCTAATTTAAAAGAGTTAGTATATTAGAATAGGGTGGGGCAATTAGTCCTAGTATTTCTTTTTTTTAAAACTAATTAAGTATAGGGACCTACGGGAGAGCTAATTAGAAAAAGATATAAAGAGAAGGCCCCTAATTAGGGAGAGGAGCTTAGTAATACGGATTTTTATTTTAATTATATATATACTTTTTTAAGATCGAACTAGAGCTTTTTTAATAATTTATTTTTAAATACGATAATATAAAATAATTAGGAACTTTACTTTTTTAATTTAATTAATATTACCCTCTTTTTTTAGTTATAATTCTGTTAATTAAGGCCGTATTAACCTAATTAAAAGAGGTATTTTATATTATTTTTATAAATATTAGTAGTTCTTTTTAAGTACTATACTACGAAAGTCCTTTATATTCTATACTTTTCTAATAATATCCCCTTTTAAAAATCCCTTCCTTTTTTAAATAAGAAAATAAGTAAAAAAAAGCCCGACTTAATTAGAAATAATTCAAATAAATAAGTAAAAAAAAGTAATATAATAATTAAAAGAAATACGAGCGGTAGGACTCTAATTAAAGAAAAAACTAAATAATTAAAATACGAAAATAAAGATATATAAAAAAGGGCTTTTTATTTAATAAAAAGAGGATATAATAAACCTTAATAAGCGAGCGAGATAAATAAGTAAAGAAATACGTAAATATTTAGGACTAGATCGGGCTTAAATACGGATATTATAATAATATAATAAAATAAATAACGAGTTAAGATTAGAACTAATAAAATACTTTAATAAGTATAACTAGTTATTTAACTAGACTATTCTTTATTAATTAATATAGCCTAGAGATTTAATAATAAACCTATTTAAAAGTGCGGATACGTCGGACTAAGGGCGCTTAAAAAACTAGCTTTTAACTAGACTTATTAATAATTTCGATTAGTATTAACGTAGGCCTAATACGAAGTCCGATTAAAGCTCTAGTTATATATTTAATAAGGGCTAAGAAGGACGGTTTAAATTATATTAATTAGGATAATAACTATACTCTAGTTATTAAAATAGCTCTTCTTTTCTTTTTTTAAACTCTATTTAAAATAAATAGATTAATATAAAATAATTAAAATTATAAATAAAATTAATAAACTATATTTTTAATAACCTCGGACCGTAAATATAAATAACTAATACGTTATTTTTATTACTATTAATAACCCTTAGGACGTTTAATTATATAAACCTAACCCTTTTACTTTAGATAGACCGTTTATTAAACTAGCTTTTATAGTTTATTAAGACCTATAGACTATAGAGTCGTTTAATAATAAGAAACCTACTCTTAGTAATAGATCTACTTACTAATTTAATTAAAAAAAGCTAGTTATAGTTTAGGTTAAGATAAATATTTTAATTAATACCTTTTTAAATACTATTACTATTTAGATCTAAATAACTACGCTTTAAACTAAGGACCCTACGATTCTTTAGCTTAATTTAATAAAAAATATAGGGTTTTATAAAATACCGTTCCCTAGTTAAGAGGGGATTATAGTTTTTAAAAACGATAATATTATAAACTTTTTAAAAAGGTTCGAGGACTAGTATAAAATTAGTAGAGTCCTAGACCGATTTAGGGGTAAACTTATTATATATATTATAAAAAAAGACTATTAAACTCTAGTTAAGGACGTAATTAGAGGACTATCCTAGGCCTAAGCTAAGGATTTTTTTTTAAAAAAGTACGGAAAATAGGGTACTAACTACTTTTTAAATAAAAAAAAGTAAATTAAAAAAGTTATTAAAGGACTACTTATCTCGTTTTCTAACTTAAACTCTACTTAAGTACTATTTACTAAGATTAATAATATAATTACCCTTACTAAATAATAAGACCTTTATATTATAACTAATAAGAGCCTAATTAAGGCTATATATAAATAGTTCTATACTAATATTATAAAAAAAGTAGTAAAAGAAGTCGGGGTTACTTTAAATAGTTTTATTAAATTAATAAAGTATACGAGGTTTAAAATAAGACTTCTTAATACGATCGTATATAAAAAAGAATATAACTTACTCTTTATAAACGATTAGAGTTAATTTAAAACCTTATTACGATCTCTTATTTTATAAGTATATAAAAATACTTAGTATTAATATCTAAACTATTAGTAATATTATTAACTAACGATAGGGGCCTAAGTTACCTAGGTAGTTATTAATAATATTACTAATTCTAACCTAGCTAATAAAATAAGTAAGTTAAAAATTTATTAAAATAGTATTTATTTTTAAAGTCCTGCCCGTATATTTAATATAAGCGCTACGCGTTTTAATTAGCCCCTAATTATAGAACTTAGAGACCGCTATTAGTACTACTAAAGTTTATATTACTAGATTATTAGGGATTACGATTAGTATACTTTTAATAAGGACGCTTATTTTATTATTTTAATTTAAAGAGCTTAGTACTACGGAAAGCCTAATAGTTAAGAGCTAATAAGAGATATTTCTTTTATTATAATTAAAAATAGAAGAAAGCGTACGATTATTAATTACATTACTTTTTTTTTTTATATAGTAAATATATTAATTAAAAAAAATACTAAGCTTTTAGCTAAGTAGATTTTAGATTATTAGATCGGACTACCCTAGTAAACTATACTTATACTTCTCTTAGTTAATTTTATAAGTATAGTTAGATATGTTTATATAGTACGACTTAATTTAGGCTACTATAGCTAAGCGGACGTCTATACTATTTATAAAAAAAGACTACTTAAGAACTATATCTTAGTAACTATATTATATTCTAAGGAAATATATAAGATTAATAGCCCGAGCTAGTTTTTATAATTTAAAAAAAAGACGGTTTTTTTTTTTTAATTAAAGAAAAGAAATTATAAAAATTAATAATAATAACGAGGCTTTTAAAATAGTAAAGAATATAACTTTTATATCTATCTTTAGGCCCTAGCTTATTAAAATCCTAATTAGTACTTTTAATATTAGTACTTAAAAAACTTAAGAGCCTCTTTTTTATAAAACTTAGAAAACGATAATTATAAATTAAACCTGCGATTTTAACTTTAAGGTAAAAATAAAGAAGCTAATAAAAAAGAAGCTCGAGGCCCCGATCTCGCTTTTTATAAACTTTTTATAAAAAATTATATTAAAATATATTATAATAATAATAACTTTAATACGTAATTAGAGGTATTTTAATATTAATAAAATCTTATTAAAAGCTCCGAAGTCCTTAATAAATCTAGTAGAGAATAAGTAATAATAAAAAAATATTAAAAATCTTTTTAATAAGTATAACTAGAACCTCTTTTTAAGGCTGAGCTATATAGCTAAGATTAGTAGAGTTAGAAGTACTAATCCGACTTCTAAGCTCCCGACTTCCGTAATTTTAAACGCTTATTTTTAATTAGAAGTTTAAATATTTAATATAAATTAGGATAATAAGGATTTAATAATTATTACTATTTTAAATATTAGGACGTAAGTTAATATCCTCTCGAAATAATATATTAAAAAAGCTAGCATTTTTTATATAGTAACAAAGCTTTAGATATAAATATTTAAGTACGATCTAACTAACTAAATAATTTTTAATAACTTTTACTTTATAAATATATAGATTAGTAAGTTTAAAATAACTACTTATTTTTTTATTAAGGATAAGCGAGAGACCTCTAATTTATTATTACTAAGTCTTTTATTTATATAAAATACTAAGCTATTTTTTAAATATAATAAGTTAATAATTATTATTTTAATTTATATTAAGGACACGAGGCTAAGGATCCCCGTAGGGATAATTAAGACGAACGGTTTTTAGAACGTAAAGGATATTTTATTTTAGTTTAAGTAGTATATAGAGGAAGTTTTTAAATTAAAAAACTAAATATTAGTAATATAACCGGGGATATTACTAGTTTTAATAACTCTTATTTAGAATTTAAGTTAAAAAAAGACGAGCGTATTATAGTAGTCTTAGACTAAGGCTAAGCTAATTAAATTATAATTATAATTATGCTCTACGTAATCTAGCTTTAAATTATATAAATTAAGAGAGTAATAATAGCTACTCAGGGTAAGGCTAAAGATAGACTAAACGGATTAGTTAATTAAGATAATTTACGTTTTTTAATAAGAATACTTACTTCTTAATAAAAGGAATTATATATTAAATAATAAATTACGAAGCTAGAGTAAAAGGTATTAAAATAGTACGAAATAATTAAAAAAGCTTTTTATAGGATTTTTTATATTATAAAAGTT
The DNA here is from genome assembly GCA_030869315.1 of Colletotrichum cuscutae. NCBI lineage: Eukaryota > Fungi > Ascomycota > Sordariomycetes > Glomerellales > Glomerellaceae > Colletotrichum > Colletotrichum cuscutae. Next base: position 119,329 of record MPDP01000316.1, read on the forward strand.
AATACGATATATAAAAAGAAGGACTAAAAGGTCTAGCTAGTTAACGACGCGCCCTTTAATAAATCGATACTTAATAGCGATCCTTATTAAAAGCTTAAGAAACTTAAAGAGGTTAAAAATAAGTTATAAAACTAATCGGGCCCCTATAAAAATATTATTATACTTAAGTTCTTAAATATAAAACTAGGCTCTAGATTAATAAACGACCGTTTTTAAGCTATTTTTAAAGATTATAACTATTTCTTATTTTATAAATAAGATCTTTTTAAATAAATACTCCTTAATTAAGAGAAAGTACTAGTATAAGACTTTTTTAAATACGGCCGTCTTAACCTTATAGTCGCGCTACTATAATTAATTAAAACTATGTTTTATAAAGCTTAGTAAGTAAAAAGTATCCTAATTCTAAAGGCTCTATTACTAAAAGCCTTTAAAGTAATTTAAAAACGTATTACTTAGGGTATTATTAAAGAAAGCTATATTACGTATTAGAACCCCTAGTTCTTAATAATAAAAAAGGATAGCGGTTTTTAGCTAATTAACTTAGTAACTAAAGTTAATACTATTACTTTTTAAAATACTTAATAACTACTTAATATTAACGAGTTCTTAAAGGAATTTATTATAAATTAACTTATCTCTTTTTTAAATTTCTTTTTTAATTATAATTAGATCTTTTTAAATAAAAAGAGCTACGATTTAATAACTTTTTTAACTCTACTCGGGCTATATAAATACTATACTCTCCTAATAAAAGTAATAAATTTAGTAACTTAATTTTATTAAATTATAACCCGTATTTTCTATAACTTAATTCCGAAATATTATAGCGCTTTTATTAATAATATCGTAGTTAAAAGCCTGCGATTTTATTATAATAATAAGTACTTAACTAACTATCTTAGGATCTAGCGATTTATTTATAAATATTTCTAAAATATTAATTAAGTCTTAGTTAATATCGAGTTAGCTAGCTATACTATTTTTAAAGTAAAGTTATAATAGTACTAGCTATTTATAGTTATTATAGGCTACTTCTATAATATAAAAGAGAGACGGCCTAATTAAGTTAAAGTCCTTAAAATCCTTAAATAAATAAAATACTTAAACGTTTTAGAAATTAGATCGTTTCTTAATATTATTACTTTTTATTATTACTAAATTAAGTAATTTTTTTTTAAAATAGCCCTATTATACTCCCTACTTAGTAAGAACTAATTTTTTAAATAAGGAGCGTTATAAATCGGAGTTATAAAAATACTTAAAGAGGTAATTATTATAGCTCCTATTTTAGTTTTACTAAATTATAGTACCGAGGCCGGACGGATTATTTTTATAACGGACGCTAATATTAAAAAATAAGGTAGTATACTTAGTTAAATTATTAATAATAAGCGTATTATTACCTAATATAAGAGCGGGATATAGCGCGGGCTAGAGCTTAATTATAATTTTAAAAAGCTCGAAATACGAGGCGTTTTAATAAGTTTAAAGCGTTTTTATAATTATCTATTTAAGATTAACTTTTTATTAAAAACCGACGCCTAAGTCTTAGTTATTTAGATTAATAATATAGTAAATAACTTATTATTAATAATAATAATATACTAACTTTCTTAGATTAGACTTTTTAATTTTAAAATTAAGTATATTAATAAGAAAAAGAATACTATAGCGGATAGCTTTTTAAAAAAAACCCTTAGCTAATCTAACTTAGTTAAAGTAGAGCTTAACGAGGATATTAAGAACTTTATTAACGTATAAGTTTTATAAATACGAGTTATAAAGAACTTTTTTATTATAATATATAGTCGTAGTAACGCTATTATTAATTAAATATAAGAAATAGATATTTTAGGTAATATACTAGTATTAAATAAATAATAGTCAGACCTTTTAAAATAAATTACTTATTTTTCTTTTATTTTAAAGAGGCTAGTTAGTATACTTTTTAATTAGTTTAGACGTTTTAAGTAAATAGTAATACGATTTATTATATAAGATAAACTTCTATTTTAACGAGGGACGAAAACTCGTCCTTAACCTACTTAAGTAATTAATAATAAGCGCTACTAAGTAGATCTAATTAGTAAAATATATAATAAGTCCGAGTATAGGGGACGAGAGGCTATATATTTCTATCTTATAGAACGATACTATTAATTAAGAATATACGCTTAAACTCGGGAGCTAATTACGACTTACGAGGCTTATTAAAAAGCTAAATTATAACGTTTTAATAACCCCTATATATTTATAGTTCTAATTTACGAACTTTTTTTTAAGGTCTATCTAAACGTTTAGTATATAAATAAATAAAAGGTTATTAAAGTACGTTATAAGTTTATAAAATATTTAGAAGTGCGGATTATAACGAACGCTATATTAAAGAATATTATAAAGTTTATTTAAAAAGATATTATTTATTATTATAGGATTTATAGTACTCTAATTATTAATAAAGAACGAGAAAATATAGGTATTATAATATAGCTTAATTAACAATATAGTACTTAGTAAAAGGTTATATCGGTTTATAACCCTCGTACTAACGGGCTCTTTAAAAAGGGTTACTAATTTATTACGTATATACTTCGTATTTAGTTAGATTAAAAAAAGAAAGATATTAAACTAATACTAGCTATAGCCCTTTTTATAAATAGGATAATTATTAAAGTATTATTAAGTTATATACTATTTTATTTTATTTATAGTTATTATATAATAACTCCGATTAAAAAAAGAACGGCGACTTAAAGAGTACTTAATTAAAAAAATATATATATAATAGATTAAGAAGTCTAAGCCCGATTATAAGCTTTTATCTCTTTAGTAAATAACTAAAAAGCTATAGCTAATAAAGTTACTTAATACCGAGCCCGAACCTACAACCGGTTTAACTCCTTATATACCCTCTAATTAGTAAAGTTATAAATTAATAATTTAGTTTTTATTTTTAATATTTAATAAAAGAACGATATATTAACTCTTAAAAAACTCGATTATTATTAATAAGGACCTTTTTATATCTACTTAGCCGCTCCGAACGGATTATTATATTAACTAGAGATATTTATTAATAAACTAATTATAAGGGCTATTTATATTAGTAATTAACTTAAGAAGTTTTTAAAGTTTTTAAAAAGCCTTTATTTATTATTTAACGAGTCTAATCTTTATAAGGACTTAATTTCTAACTTAACTAACTTTTTATTTTTATAAAATAATATAATTAACGTTACGATTTTACTTCTTAATTATAATAATAATATAATAGACTTTAGGGACGAAAATACTTAACCGATTATTAAGTAAACCTAATTATAAGCGAGGGCCTCTCGAGAGGGCTAAATTACCTCTTATTATTACCGATCCTTAGTATAGGCTACGAGTTCTTTTTATTTATTAAATATCGTTTTATAAAAATATTATTAAATCTTATTAATTTTTTAGTTATCTTTTTATCTAGATCTAAAATAAAAATATAAGAGGATAATAAGAAAAGAAAAATTATTTTTTAATTATTATAATTAAAAACCCGACGACCTTATTTATTAACTATATAATCGTATTAAAAAACCCTATCCCTTTTTTTAAATATCTAAGCCTAGTTCCCTATCTAATTAAGCCCGTTTAGTATCTAGCTTAGCTTATATAACTTCCTATTCTACTTATTTTATTTTAATATATTAATAACCCTTGCGAATTACGAATATATAGTTTTTAATAGGGTACGTAAGAGGGGCGTTTTTAAAAATAGAATTATACTTATCCTCTTTAGTTTTAGTAATATCGATCTAGTTAAAAACTATATAAACTAAAATCTTAACTTTCTTAATATTAGTTAGGATTAGAGATACTACTTTATTATTATTTATTATATAATAATAATAATAGCCTTACTTAGAGTCGGCTCCGGACTAATTAATAACCTACCGGTCGTTACTCTTTTTAAAATAGTATTTTTTATTTTTAGAATATATATAATTACTATATTAATTATTAAAGTAATCCGGAAGAGAAACGTACTTAAAGTAGGGGACTATTTTTCTAACTAACTCTTTAATATTAAAACTAATATATTTCTAAAAAGACTACGTATAATAATTATAAAGTATAATATTCTAAACGCTATAAGCCTAAATAAGTAAAAAATTAATAGTAGGGGTTCGTTTACCTAATTACTAAGATAGAGGGCTAAAGTAACTAACGTAATTATAATTAATAAAAACCTAATAGCTCTACAAAAATAATCCGCTTATAATACCTAGATTATAAACGTACTTCTTAATAACGTTCTAATTCGTAATTAATTACTAAAACTTCTAAGCTATTTCTCTTTTAGTATATTTATTAACCTAAGGATTTATAATATAGAATATAATATAAAGCTCTCTAGCTAATTTAAGAAAAGTTAATTAACTAGTAGTTTTAAAGATTTAAAAAGGAGTAATATTAGATTAGGATAAGGATTAAAAAGATTAAATAAGGTAGCGCTTATTATAGTTTACTTTTTACTAATTTTTTAAAACTTATAGTTCTAAGTTTTTTAAAAATAAACTTTTTTAAAAGCGGAGGAGGAATATTACTAAGGCCGGACGTTATAATAAGTAGTTTTAATAACCTAATACGCGTTATTAATAGCTAAAGTATTAAATATAATAAGTAAATAGATTATATTATTAAAAAGAAAAGAGATTAAGTAAAAAAAAAATAATTATAATTAAGAAACTATTATTTTTAAAAAAAAATAAAAAGCGATAGAGGAATTAAAAAAGGGCCTCTATATACTCCTTAGATCCGGAGTATTAAAGAGGAAAGTATTATAGGCCTCTTAGTTAATCGGCGCTAAATTATAGTTACTATATAAAAAAAAGAAAGAGTAAATTATAAGATCGGGGCCTTCTTATTATTCGTAATATAGCGCCTTTTTTTTTAATTAGTAAAGGCCGCCCTCGCGATTAGTATAAAAAGGTAGCTTTCTATTTAGCTACCTAACTTTTCTTTCTTCCCTCCTTAACTACTTCCCTATAACTATTACCGATTAAACTCCCTCTAATTTTTACTTTTTAATCTACTATATAAATATTAACTTAGCGATTTATAATAGCTTCTTTACTTCCTATTTCCCTTTTTAAACCGGATAATAAAAAAAATATAGTGCGAATTTAGGGCCTAATTATAATAAAGAACTTTAAAAACGATACTAAATACTAACTAAAAAAGTAGAATTTAAATAGATATATTATTTTTAATAAGACTAACCCTAGGATTATAATAAATACTAAGGACTCTTAGTTCGTTAATTTTAATACGAACTACTAATATAAAGCGTATACTAACTATTACCCGAACTTAGTACTTAAGTAAATTAGTTTTTTTTAAATAATCCTAACCCCTTATAAAATCGACTTTCCTAATTAGCTCGGTATAAGGGACGAACTTCTTTTTTTTAATTAGCGCCCCGAGGCTTTTAAAAGTTTAAAAAACTAGAAGACTTAGATAGGTTAAACCTATTATAAAGTAATAAAAATCCTAACTAATTATTATAACTTTTAAAGACGCTTATTATATAAAAATTAGATTTAAAAATACGAGATCGGATCTATAATAAAGGTTATAATACGGGACCTCGCTCTAGTACGTAATATAATTATAATTAAAAAGGGATAAAAGAGGATTTTTAAACTAAATAAAACCCTTACTCTAATCTCTTAAACTTAAAAAATTATATAAAAAATTAGGACTTTAATATATTTAATAATCTTCCCTTTTTATATTAACGATCCGGGCTATTTAGTAAGAATAATTATTAATTAATAAGATAATATAGTTTATTAATACGATCTAAAATAAGCTCTTAAGTATTTAAAGAGAATATTTATTAATAATATTTAAGTACTAAAGGCCTTTTATAGCTAGATTAATATACTTTTTTATATTTAATAACTAATTAATATAAGCGCTTACGTAGTCCCTATAATATAATAGCTAAGTAAATAGAAATACGGTCTATATATACTTAAATAATTTCGTAACGCGGTCCGATATAACTAGCTTAACTTAACTTATAATACGTATTAAATAACTTATAAATATTTTAGATTATTTTATAATAAACTCCGTATAGCTTAGATCTAATAAATTAGCTATAAATTTTAATATAATAGTTATTATTTTTTTAATATAATAAAACCTCTTTTAAAAAGGTTTTTTAATAAAATAATAAATAATTAAAACTCTAGAAATAGGCCCTATACTAACTTAAATAACTCTAACTACGTTATAACTAACGCCCCTAAGGCGCTAACTCTTTAAAAATCCGGTACTTACTTATTTAGCTTTAGGTTTACTAATTAGGATCTAAGAATTTATAACCCCCGTAATTATAGTTATTATACTCTTATTAATCTTATATATTTTAAAAAGATATATAAAATAGTTAAAAGCTTTAAATAAGAACTTATTACTTTTAAAAAGTTATTTTTATTATTTTAATTTTTAAAAATACTAAAGAGTACCCGAGGATTTATAATAAATAATAACTTTAATCGGACTCTATAAATAATTAAATTAATAAAGGCTACTAATTAGCGTCTAAACGCTATTATTAATAATTAATTTATATATTTAATTAATATTCCTAAGACTTATTAAGTTATAAAGTTTTTATTAAATATATTATTACTTAAGTTACTATTACGCCTTAGCCCGGCTCTTAGTAAAGCTAGTCTAAGTAACTAGGGAAGTAATTTTTTAAATACTCTAGTTAGGGGCGGGAATAGTCCTATTACGAAGATTTTAATTAAAATACTAAGGGTTTAGTTAAAATAAAAGGTTATTAAGCATACGCTTTTTAAATATAATCGAGCTATATAAGAAAATAGTAAACGTTAGTATTAAGAACTAGCTAAGTTTTATTAAGATTTTTTATAATATTATAATATATATATAAATAAAGCTAATATTAATAAAAATACGAGGAAATAATAAGTTAATTAGTATAACGATCTAATTATAAAAACTATATATATAACTCTAGCTTATACTTTTTAAATACTATTATTAATAAAAAAATCTAGGGAGGATTAGGCTAATAAAAATTAAGATCGGGAGATTATTAAGAAGGATTAGGATAAGAACTAGGTAAAGCTAATAAAAAAAGTAATAAAAATAAAAGAAATAAAAAAGGCGATTATAAAGAGGAAGGATAAGTAAAAGGCTTAATATAATTAACTATATATAATAACTAGGACTAATTTAAAATAATTTTTTTTATAAAGGAATAAAGAAAAAAAAATTAGGGAATAATTAGAATAGGGTAGGGTAATTAGTCTTAGTATTTCTTTTTTTTAAAGTTAATTAAGTATAAAGACCTATAAGAGAGCTAATTAAAAAAAGATATAAAAAGAAGGGCCCCCGATTAGAGAGAGGAGCTTAGTAATACGGATTTTTATTTTAATTATATATATACTTTTTTAAAATCGAACTAGAGCTTTTTTAATAATTTATTTTTAAATATAATAATATAAGACGATTAAGAACTCTACTCTTCTAATCTAGTTAATATTACCCTCTTTTTTTAATTATAACTTTATTAATTAAGGCCGTATTAACCTAATTAAAAGAGGTATCTTATATTACTTTTATAAGTATTAGTAATTCTTCCTAAGTACCGCACTACGAAAGTCCTTTATACCCTATACTTTTTTAGTATTATTATTATTAATAATAAGTTATTTATTATACTATTAATCTAAATAACTAGGACTCGGGCGTCGGTTTTTAATAAGAAGTTAATCCTAAATAAATAATTACGAAGATATTTTAAGCTTATTAAAACGCCTCGTATTTTAAGCTTTTTAAAATTATAATTAAGCTCTAATTTTCGCTATATCCTACTCTTATATTAAGTAATAATATACTTATTATTAATAATCTAACTAAGCATACTACCTTATTTTTTAATATTAATATTTATTATAAAAATAATCTATCTAGCTTTAGTATTATAGTTTAGTAAAACTAAAATAGGAGCTATAATAATCGCCTCTTTAAGTATTTTTATAACCTTAATTTATAGTACTCCCTATTTAAAAAATTAGTTCTTACTAAGTAGAGAGTATAATAGAGCTATTATAAAAAAAGATTACTTAATTTAATAATAATAAAAAGTAATAATACTAAAAAACGATCTAATTTTTAAAATGTTTAAGTATTTTATTTATTTAAAAATCTTAAGGACTTTAGCTTAATTAGGCCGTCTCCCTTCTATATTATAAAAATAGCCTATAATAACTATAAATAGCTAGTACTATTACGACTTTATTCCGGAAATAGTATAGCTAGCTAGCTTAATATTAACTAAAACTTAATTAATATTTTAAAAATATTTATAAATAAATTACTAAGTCCCGGGATAATTAGTTAAGTACTTATTATTATAGCGGGATTATGGGCCTTTAATTACGATATAATTAATAAAAGCGCTATAATATTTTAGAATTAAGTCGTAAGAAATATAAGTTATAATCTAATAAAATTAGGCTACTAAATTTATTACTCTTATTAAGAGGGTATAATATTTATATAGCCTAAGTAGAGTTAAGAAAGTCGTTAAATTATAGCTCTTTTTATTTAAAGAGATTTAATTATAATTAAAAAAGAAATTTAAAAAAAATGGGCTAATTTATAATAAATTCTTTTAAGAACTCGTTAGCGTTAAGTAGTTATTAAGCGTTTTAAAGGGTAATAATATTAACTTTAGTTATTAAGTTAATTAACTAAAAATTACTATTTTTTTTTATTATTAAAAACTAAGGGTTCTAATACATAATATAGCTTTCTTTAATAATACCCTAAGTAATACGTTTTTAGATTATTTTAAAAGCTTTTAGTAATAGAGCTTTTAAAATCGAGATACCCTTTACTTACTAAGCTTTATAAAATATAGTTTTAATTAATTATAATAGTACGACTATAGGGTCGAGACGGCCGTATTTAAAAAAGTCCTATATTAACGCTTTTTCTTAATTAAAGAGTATTTACTTAAAGAGATCTTATTTATAAAGTAAGAGATAGTTATAATTTTTAAAAATAGCTTAGAGTTAGTTATTTATTAATCTAGAGCCTAGTTCTATATTTAAAAACTTAAGTATAATAATATCCTTATAGGGGCCCGATTAATCTCGTAATTTATTTTTAACCTCTTTAAGTTTTTTAAGTTTTTAATAAGGATTATTATTAAGTATCGATCTGTTAAAGGGTATATTATTAACTAGCTAAACTTTTTAATTTTTCTTTTATATATTATATTAGTTTTAGTAGCGTAAGGAATTTTATAAAAGGCTTTTTTAGCCGTTTTATACTATTTTAATACTTTTTATCCTAGCTTTATAATTCGTTATTTAATATATAACTCTTTTTATTAAGAAATAAGTATTCTTATTAAAAAATATAAATCGTTTTAGTTAGCTAATCTGTTCGGTCTATTTTTAACCTTATTTTAAGTAGTTACTATTACTTTTTTAATTTATATAATCTAAGGCTAGATTATATAAAACGTAATTATAGTTTTAATTTAGTTAGCTTAGTTTTAGTTTAAAACTACTATAATACGCTTATCTTTTTTTAATTTAGATTCTAAATAAACGTTATTAAAACTAGTAGTATTCCTAGTTATATTACTAATATTTAGTTTTTTAATTTAAAAACCTTTTTTATATACTATTTAAGCTAGCGTAAAATATTTTTTATGTTTTAAAAACTATTCGTCTTAATTATCTTTATAAAGATTCTTAGCCTCGCGTCCTTAATATAAATTAGAGTAGTAATTATCAACTTATTATATTTAAAAAATAGCTTAGTATTTTATATAAATAAAAGACTTAGTAATAACGGATCGGAGGTCTCTTACTCGTTTTTAATAAGAAAATAAATAGCTATTTTAAACTTACTAATTTATACGTCCGTAAAATAAAAGCTATTAAAAGTTATTTAGTTAGTTAAATTATATTTAAATATTTATACTTAAAGCTTTATTATTATATAAAGAATACCGGCTTTCTTAATATATTATTTTAAGAGAATATTAACTTACGCCCTAGTATTTAAAATAATAACGATTATTAAACCCTTATTATCTTAATTTATACTAAATATTTAGATTTTTAATTATAAATAAGCGTTTAAAATTATAAAAATTAAGAGCTTAGAAGTCGGGTTAGCGCTTTTAACTCTACTAATCTTAGTTATATAGCTTAGCCTTAGAAAGAGGTTCTTATTATACTCGTTAAAAAAAATTTTAATATCCTTTTACTATTACCTATTTTTTATTAAATTAGCTAAGGACTTTAGAGCTTTTACTAAGATTTTATTAGTATTAAAGTACTTTTAATTACGTATTAAAGTTATTATTATTATAATATATTTTAATATAATCTTTTATAAAAGGTTTATAAAAAGCGAGATCGGGGCCTTAAGCTTTTTCTTTATTAACTTTTTAACCTCGACCCTAAGGTTAAAATTATAAGTCTAATTTATAATTATTATTTTTTAAGTTTTATAAAAAAGAGGTTCTTAAGTTCTTTAAGTACTAGTATTAAGAGTACTAATTAGGACTTTAATAAGCTAGGGCCTAGAGATAGATATAAAAGTTATGTTCTTTACTATTTTAAAAACCTCGTTATTATTATCGATTTTTATAATTTCTTTTTTAATTAAAAAAGGAAATTATTGTTTTTTAAGTTATAAAAGCTAGCTTAGGCTATTAATCCTATATATTTTTTTAAAATATAACTTAGTTATTAAAGTACGGTTCTTAAGTAGTTTTTTTTTATAAATAGTATAGACGTTTATTTAGTTATAGTAACTTAAATTAGGTTATATTACGTAAACGTATTTAACTATACTTATAAAATTAACTAAGGGAAGTATAAGTATAGTTTATTAAGATAGTCCGATTTAATAATTTAAAATTTATTTAGCTAAAAGCTTAGTATTTTCTTTAGTTAATATATTTATTATATAAAAAAGAAAAGTAATACGATTAATAATCGTACGCTTTTTTTATTTTTAATTATAATAAAGGGGATATTGTTTATAAGCTTATAACTATTACGCTTTTTATAATACTAAGCTCTTTAAGCTAAAATAATAAAATAAGCGTCCTTATTAAGAGTATACTAATTATAATCCTTAATAATTCGGTAGTATTAACTTTAGTAGTACTAATAACGATCTCTAGGTCTTATAATTAGGGGCTAATTAAGATACGTAGCGCTTATATTAAATATATAAATAAGACCTTAAGAATAAATACTATTTTAATAAATCTTTAGCTTATTTATTTTGTTAGCTAGGTTAGAATTAGTAATATTATTAATAGCTACTTAAGTAACCTAGGTTTTTATTATTAGTTAGTAATATTACTAATAGTTCGGATACTAGTACTAAGTATTACTATATACTTAAAGAGTAGGGGGTTATAATAAAGTTTTAAGTTAATTTTAATCGTTTATAAAGAGTACGTTATATTCCTTTTTATATATAATCGTATTAAAAAGTCCTAATTTAAACTTCGTATACTTTATTAATTTAACAAAACTATTTAAAATAACCCCGACTTCCTCTACTACTTCTTTTATAATATTAGTATAAAACCGCTTATATACGGCCTTAATTAAGCTCTTATTAATTATAATATAGAGGTCTTATTATTTAATAAGAGTAATTATATTATTAATCTTAGTAAATAATACCTAAGTAGAGTTTAAGTTAAAAAACGAAATAAGTAGTCCTTTAGTAACTTTTTTAATTTACTCTTTTTTATTTAAAAAGTAATTAGTATCTTATTTTCCGTACTTTTTTAAAAAAAAATCCTTAGCTTAGGCCTAGGGTAGTCTTCTAATTACGTCCTTAACTAGAGTTTAATAATCTCTTTTTATAATATATATAATAAGTTTATTTCTAAATTAGTCCGGGACCTTATTAATCTCGTATTAGTTTTTAAACTTTTTTAAAAAGTTTATAATATTATCGTTTTTAAAAACTATAGTCCTTTTTTGACTAGGGAACGGTATTTTATAAAAACTTATATTTTTTATTAAATTAAGCTAAGGAATTATAGGACCCTTAGTCTAAGGTATAATTATTTAGATCTAAGTAGCGATAGTACTTAAAAAGGTATTAATTAAAATATTTATCCTAACCTAAGCTATAACTAGCTTTTTTTAATTAAATTAGTAAGTAAATCCGTTAAAACAAGTAGTTTTCTTATTATTAAAAACTCCGCGGCCTATAAGTCTTAATAAATTATAAAAACTAGTTTAATAAATAGTCTATTTAAAATAAAAAAGTTAAGTTTATATAATTAAATATCTTAAGGGGCGCTAATAATAGCGAAAATAACGTATTAATTATTTATATTTATAGTCCGAGGTTATTAAAAATATAGTTCGTTAATTTTATTTATAATTTTAATAATCTTATATTAATCTATTTACTCTAAATAGAGTTTAAAAAAAAAAGGAAAGGAGCTATTTTAATAATTAGAGTATAGTTATTATTCTAATTAGTATAATTTAGGCCGTCCTTCTTAGTCCTTATTAAGTATATAACTAGAGTTTTAATTAAATATTATATTAGGCCTATAGTAATATTAATTAAAATTATTAATAAGTTTAGTTAAGAGCTAGTTTTATAAGCGCCCTTAGTACGACGTATCCGTACCTCTAAATAAGTTTATTATTAAGTCTCTAGGCTATATTAATTAATAAAGAACAGTTTAATTAAATAACTAGTTATATTTATTAAGGTATTCTATTAGTTTTAATCCTAACTCGTCGTTCGTTTTATTATATTATTATAATATTTATATTTAGGCCCGATCTGGTCCTAAGTATCCGCGTTTTTCTCTATTTATTTATCTTATTTACTTATTAGAGTTTATTATATCCCTCTCTTATTAAATAAAAAACCTTTTTTTATATATTTTCGTTTTTATGTTTTAATTATTTAGTTACTTTTTTTTTAAATTAGAGTCCTACTACTCGTATTTATTTTAATTATTACGCTACTTTCTTTAATTAATTTATTTAAAATATCTCCGATCGAGTCGGGCTTTTTTTTACTTATTTTCTTATTTAAAAAAAAAAAAGGATTTTTAAAAAAGGAGACTATTAAAAAGGTATAGAGTATAAGGGACTCTCGTAGTATAGTACTTTAAAAAAATTACTAATATTTATAAAAATAATATAAAATATCTCTTTTAATCGGGTTAATATAGCCTTAATTAACGGAGTTACGACTAAGAGAAGAGGGTAATATTAGCTAAATTAAAAGAGTAGAGTTCTTAATTATCTTATATTATTATATTTAAAAATAAATTATTAAAAAAGCTCTAGTTCGATTTTAAAAAGAGTATATATATTTTTAAAATAAAAATCTATATTACTTAGCTCCTCTTCTTAATTAGGGCCCTTCTCTTTATATCTTCTTCTAATTAGCTCTCTTATAAATCCCTATACTTAATTAGCTTTAAAAAAGAACCACTAGGACTAATCGCCCTACCCTATTCTAATAGTTTAATTAATCTCTTTATTAACCTACGGTTTAAACTAATTACCCTATTATAGGGATATTAATAAGAGTATTCTACGCGTTACGACTACGTTGCGACTCGTACGCAGCGATTTTCTCCCCTGTTTCACTTGTCGACACTTTCGTTGTAAATATAGGCACTGTAAATATATTACTATAATAATTACAGAGCCCGAACAACTTAACTTTATTTACTTAGATGAAGGGCAAGGCTTAGCGATACTGGTTCGCCCCGCGATTATTTTTACGATTCGACCTATTTCTAGGATTAGCCTCTCGGTCGGGATGAACTCGCCGTATTGCGGCCACACTTACTAAAAAGCATAAGGCGGGGAAAGTACGCGCTAAAGACCTCTCACACGCCTACTCGTGCCCGCCCCCACTTTAATTAGAACTCGGGACTTGTTACCTACTAAAGTAGGTACTTTTTACCCAAACGGCCACGTTAGCTATACGGGCATAATTATTATAATTTATCTCTATATATTACCACTTCTACTACTTTTTATTATAATACCTAAATTTAATACCGTTAAAAAGGAGCGTATATAAGTAGCTATTATAGCTATTCGTAAAGACCCGGAATTATTAATTATAATAGTAGCTCGGTAATATTTTATTTCGTACTATAAGCTTAGTTAAAGGATTTTTAATAAATATTTACTAAAAGAGCGTACTAACTACGGCTATAAGCTTATTTAGGACTAAGAAAAAGCGATTTATAATTATCTTAACTATTTAGATCGAATTAACCTATTTATAAAGTACGAGCTCGTTATTAGTATTACTAATTACTTATTTACCGAGTCGTAGGACCCTGTAAATATTAATAATACTAAGGACTTACTTCTTTTTCTAATTATTAACTCCTAATAGGCTAGTTAATTTATTAAAAAGTATAATTACTCTCTAGTTAAGGAGAAAGTACTAAATACTAAGCGGCGCAAATTTAAAAATAAAAATACTATCAACTCTTACTTTCTTAAGCTAAAAGAGGTCGTTAATAAGTATAAGATCTAGCTTTTTAATATATAAAATATAAACGAGACTAGGTTTTAAATAGGGGTTAGGAAATCTAATATAGTTATTATAAAAAGAAAAAGGGCCTATTACTTCGCCCTTCTAACTAATAGAGAATCTATTACTATTACAAAAGCGATTTCTATTACTAAAAATTACGTACTAGCCTTTTTAATCCTTAGTAGCTCTATTTATCTAGCTAGGTAGTATCGTATTAAAGAGCTCGAATTTAATATTATTATAAGAGTCTTATTTACTAGCTATATAAATAATATAATAACTTTAGATTAGATTAAGTACTTTGATATTTATATAAGGTATTGAACTAGGGGAGCTAAGAGACTACTACTTATAAATAGGTATAGCCCCCCGATAGAGCAATCCGCCGGGGCCGTACTATATATTACGTATTAGGGAAAACTGGGTATATTACGCTCTATACCTAATTACTAACTAAAATAATAATTAACCGACTTAACTATTATCTCCTTTTTATTAATAGCTCCTAACCTTTTACTGCCCGTCTATAGGGCGAGCTTTACTTACTCTAACGCGCATAGGACCTCCTAATACTAACTTATATAAGTAGCTAGGTTTATTATTATCTCTTTTTTTATATAAGTATTATCGTTACTTAGGGGGCCCCGTAAGAGCTATTTAAAGCGCTTATTTATTACCCTAACCTTACGTACCTCTAGCCTACTTATTATAATTATTATAACTAAGCTAGTATTAATATATTAAATCTTAATATCCGTACTAGCCTAGCTATTTATAGCGCTTATAATATTACTTAGCCAAATTCTATATTACTAAAAAGTACTTTATTACTTTTTAAGCATACTTATGTTAATTACGATAGCTATAGCGTCGAGCTAGCTAAAGAGGGCGCCTAGCCCGAGAGGAGTAGACTTATTAACGAGTATTTTTAGCTTACTAATTACTAACTATATACTAAGAGTAGAGTAATATTTTATATATTAATAAGTTTATTTATTAAGTTTATTTAGTAAGTTTATTTAGTAAATTTATTTAATAGATTTATTTAGTTTAAATAGAGAGTAGCTTTAGGTAATATTAAAAATCATAAGGATAAAAAGAATCTTTATAAGCTCTAAGTAGTAAATATTAGCCCATTTAGCCCTTTTTCTAAAAACCTCTACGTCGCTATTAAAGTTTAGAACCTTTATAATTAAGGAAGGCTACCCCCGACTATTACGGCCGACTATTATAGCTAACTATTACGGCTAACTATTATAGCTAACTATTACGGCCGACCTCTACTATCGACCTTTCCGGCCAGCGCCGCCGTAGTAGCTTGCCCATCCCGAATTAAATAGCGGTTTTTATATCAAAATTATTATATTACGTTAAGCGCGTACTTAGGATATATTGCGCGTATTATATAGTTAAAAAGTGTACTATATTATATAATTTCCTTTAAAAGCGTGATCCCGTTAAGGTCGATCTTTTATATTTATAAAGCCGGAAAAAAACCACTATATAGATAGGTATAGATCTTATTATACTATCGAGTTTATTAAGTATTATAATAAATATAATATTATCCCTTTTAAATTTCTATTATATAGTATATATATTCTCTAACTTTTTAATATTATAGTTTTTTAGCCCCTTAAGTATTACTACGCTAAGGTATTCGACCTCGTAGTTTAAGAATGCTATACTAATATTACTAAACTAGAATTCCTTAGCTTTATATAGTCTATTTATAAGGAGGTATTTAAATATTCTATAATACTTTTAGTATTTAAAAAGATAAGTATTTACTTATATAATCTATAAATTATACTTAAAAAGATCCGTAATTATAACTACGATTCTTAATTAGTTATACTACTTTTTTAAAAACTAAGTTCCTTATTATTTACTATACTTATAACTATTTAAAAGCTCTATTATATTACTTAGTATTTATAAAAAGATATAAATACTTTTAATAAGGAGATTTAGTACTTAATTAGCGAGGCTTCTCTATTTAAATAAAATCTTAAGCGGTTTATTTATAAAGTACTTATATAAGGCTCTAAGCTTTTTTAAATAAAAAGAGACCTCGGCCTAACT
This sequence comes from Colletotrichum cuscutae, assembly GCA_030869315.1. Lineage (NCBI taxonomy): Eukaryota > Fungi > Ascomycota > Sordariomycetes > Glomerellales > Glomerellaceae > Colletotrichum > Colletotrichum cuscutae. Next base: position 136,033 of record MPDP01000316.1, read on the forward strand.
TAGCTAGCTTAATAAGTAAGTAGAGCTTATAAATAGAGTAAAAATAGTTAGTTATAAACTAAAAAAATTATTATAATAAAGGACGGTCGACGTATAGTTAAATAAAAGTAAGTATCTAAAATTATTAAAGTAGTAGCTCTTATTAAGGTAGTAAATACGAAGATCTACTTAGTTATTAAAAAAAGGGTTTTTAAAATAAGAAAAAAAGCTAAAAAGATAAGGAATACTAGCCGGCTTTAGCCTCTATACGTAATTAATAGTCTAGATAATAAGTAGCTATTAAAAAGGGGGTAGTCGAGGCTTGAGTATAATGGTATATAATTAACGATTATTTACCCGTTTGGCTGAGGAGGCCGTTTGGGTGAAAAGCACCTACTTTAGTGGGTGACGAGTCCCGAGTTCTAATTAAAGTGGGGGCGGGCACGAGTAGACTTAGCCAAACCATCGCAAAAACATGGGAGGCCCGTCGCTCTAGCCCCACTAGTGCGAGTCATGCCTCCCGGAATACCCTACCGCCTCGACTAGAAGCGGCAGTGAAAAGGAGCTATCCGTACTCCGTACATCATTCAGTATGCTTCCCCCGTGAAACTAGGGACATGAGGCTCATGATTTATACTTTGCGACCCTCGTGATGACTTAGATTGCTACTCCTCTTGGCACTCCGAGGTGGCCTGGGGCTTTTCAGCTCACGTCCAAGTACACATATTTAAGAGGATACTTACTCCCATTGAAGAGCCTCTTTCACTCCAGCCCACTATCAGAAACCATTGAATTACATCACGGTCATTATCGCAACCATGCAGTTCCTCAACGCAGTCCTCGTCTTTGCCTCGTTCGCAGTTGCTGCTCCCGCCGTGGATGTGGCCGCCGCCCCTATTGAGGCGAGAGCGGCTCCTAGCCCGTGCTACTCGAACCAGAAGTTGACCTGGAACACGGGCCAAATCCCCGGTAGCGGTGGATGGATTGTACGCAAGGCTTCCAGTCCCCTACAGAAGCTACTATGCAGGCCCTATACTAATGACTCCATTATTCCAGTGCTACGAAATCCCCTCAGGCCCTTGCACTAAGTACTCGTGGAAGACTGACCTTCCCTACTACAGCATAAGAACAATTTCGTCTTTGTGACTTACCATAACGGCCGCTAACTTTGGACGCTTCTTAGTGCACCTAAGCTGATTGCCCATTACCCTCTGTGGCGAAATGGGTGGTCAACCCGGGATCCCCTGATCGCATCTTGAGCTTGTAAATACTAGATACCAAATGGTGCTCAGATTCCACTCCAAGTTGTCACGTCGCGTTCACCATACTGTACAAATACTTTTAGGGGAGCCACGATGGATGGCGTGGAGATGCCCTCCCCGTGTAGCGTTATATAAGCGATATATTCACCTATTATCCCACGGTGCAAACCTTCTCACCGACATATTTAGCCATTAGAAACACCTGAGAAGTACAAGAGCATTATCATAGGAGCTACTTTTTCGCTACCTTAGTTGATGAGCATCGACGAGTACATGTATTGCTTCATTGCGTTGAGCCCCCTGAAACATCCTAGTAGCAAGCTTACGAACTGATCTTTGTCTGTTGCTAAGAATATCCACAGCGCGCCGTAATCTTCGGGGGCAGTTGGATGTAGGAGGGTAACAAGTATCGCCGCATCGCACATCGCACGAGGCAGACTGCGCTGGATCAGGCCTGGGCACGATGACGGTACCGGAAGTCCTAGATAATGCTGTACAGACCGAGCACTTCTGTCGACTTCTAGGATAAATTTTAGAACGTGAACTTCTCTTAGTTACCATGGGACATCTGCGGACGATGCTTGTGTCGACTCCATACATATCGGAGTTTTCTGGACAATCGCACGACATAGAAAGGATAAATTCCACTTGCATCTTGCTTCCAGAATGATGAAGCAATATTTCTGCTCATGTCGAACCTTCATCATGGCAACCCCACGAGGCAAATTTCCAGTCCCTAAAAGTGTCCAGCAAGAGATAAACTTGATACATGATACATAAAATAAAACCTTTAGCTCAATGCATAGTATTGGTAGAGACGACAGAAGAATGTCAGGATTGTAAATAGCTGGGGGATGGCAAGATCTCCATTACGGCCGCCGCAATCTGACCCGGAGCCAAGAGATTTGTCCACCTTACTGTTGCAGACGCTAACGTAATTTAGATAGTGAAGATGGCGGATGTCTTTGTACGATGGCAGTAATTCGAAATAGGCCCGGGCAACGGAAGCAGCCAGTAAAGGTAGGCTAGAGTGCGGATAGCTCCGTCCCTGTCCTCATTCTGGACACCTTATCCGGGCTTGCCCCTCCAAGACTGGGCCCATGATCCGGATGTAAAGACTTTCGCCGTCGCTGCAACCCGGTAGTCGGTGATAACCACCATGGAGATAATCAAATCCGCGTTTCTCCTTAGATATCGATCCTGAGTCTACTGTACTGGATGGATAAAGATCAGGTGGCTGAGGGTCATTGCTATAAAATGAGCCTCCTACATGTCATGACTTTTAAATCCCACCACTTATCTTTCTTATAGCTAACTTTACACCCGGACTAACACAAAAGAATGGCACATGTGCTCCTTACCGGTGGCAGCGGCTTCATAGCTATGCACATAATCAAGGTGCTACTGGAGCAAGGGTAGACTCTCTTCCAGGCACTGGCGCGATAGGTCAGCTCTCACTGACAAACGACTAGCCACTCAGTAAGCACAACTGTGCGAAGCCAGGCCAAGTCAGATATAATCAGTCAATCATTCTCTGGATATTCGACCGATAAGTTGGGCTTTGTCTTCGTCCCCGACGTTGGACAACTTGGGGCCTTTGACGAGGCCGTCCAGTCTGACCCCCCTTTCGACGCAGTCATACACACTGCGAGCCCCGTGACATACGAAGTCAAAAATATCCAGGCAGACTTGATCAACCCAGTTGTTAATGGGACCACCAATATTCTTCAAGCTATCAAGGCGGGGACTCCGACGGTCAAGCGAGTGGTATGGACTAACTCATTTTCAGACAAGTTGCAATAGCGGCTGATTCGTCTTAGGTGATCACGGGGTCCTTAGTCTCTATGTTGGATATGTCAAAAGGTCTTCGGCCCGGTCATACGTACGACGAGACAGACTGGAACCCCATCACAGCTGAGGAGGCACTGGCGAACCCAGCTAGAGGCTACGCAGGTAAGCGATTTCCGACCTAGAGCCTACAGCCCGCACATCTGCCCCTAACGAGATGCCGCAGCAAGCAAAACATTTGCAGAGAAGGCGGCATGGAACTTTCAGAGTGAAGAGTTTCCGAGCTTCACGCTGTCCGTCATTTTGCCACCTCTTGTTTTCGGTCCGGTGCTGCAGCGCCTGAACAATTTGGACTCCCTTAGCGAGTCAAACCAGTCCATAGGAAGCTTTTTGAACGGATCGATGAACAACGAAATACCCGCTGCCGAGGTCTAGCTTCCCATATTACCCTAACTCACCAAGAAGTATGCTCATGTCTACTAGTATCCCGTTTTTGCCGACGTCCGTGATATAGCTTCGGCCCACGTACGGGCCATGGAAGAGCCCGAGGCCGGGAACAAATGCTTCTTCGTCGCCAACGGCCACTTTTCGAACCGTGATATCATCGGCATAATTTGCAAAAGATCTGCCAAATACCGTGTCAGTCTGCCATCGGAACATTTTCCAGGTGGTTGTAAGTGCTATGAGAACACAGGCTCCGTGATAAAGACAACTACTGACAACAGCATAGAAATGCCAGAAGACGTGTTTTCTCTGAACACCCAACGTCCGGTGAACATCTAAGGAATGGAATATAGGACTTTGGATGACTGTATTGCCGACACTGTCGAATCTTTCGCGGCGGTAGAGTCGCGAGACACCTAGGCAAGGACTGAAGAGCACAAGCACACATGGGGGAAACTGTACGAGCTGGGAGACCGGTCATAAACTTTCAGGGTCATGGTTCACTTGATGATTGGAATTTTAGATTACCAGGTATTATACTTCGAAAAGTTGGGCCGCTATCATGTCTAAGCTTATTCAACCACAACTTTCACGCTATTTCCGACAACACCCAAACGAAGAAGGTGAAACAATATATTTCCATCGCTCATTCGAAAGGGAAACCCATGTTAAGCACAGGAAAGCTCAACAACCAACGAAAGCCGTTCGACAAGGTACGTCATGGATTTGAATCAGTAGAAGGCACGCAGATCCCCAGTAAAGACCGTAGGTTATGTCAACGGCTTTGCTGATGATATAATACCGAACCCGAAAAAGCAATCATTTCCGAACTTAAGCTCACCGGCCGCTTCTGTCATATGCTCAGTGTATCAGATGATCCATGCATCATGTACTCTTTGACTGCAGCACACGCGAAGCGGATTCCTCCGAAGCCACTCTTCTAGAACTCAATAAAAAATGATGAAAACATCAACATCGCGTGATGTTTCAATCCGGGCAACGTGGATTGATTGCAGCGTCGCTCGTGCATTCTCTTAAAAAGAGCCTCTGGCTGTTTTCTGTCTCCACGTTGCAATCAATCCTGATTCATTCGTGTTCTCGGGCCGAACCGTGCAGATGGACAAACACTCAAGTCGGGGGACTAAACGGGGATGAATTGCAAACACACATAGCGTCATGCACACATGGCTCGATTTACAGGCCATTAAAAATCTTGCATAGTGTTCCTGTGATCCCATTCGCTCTTATCCAGATCATCTCGTGTGGCGAAACTTGAGCGCATGCGGCTATGTCTGTGAGCTATCAGTGGGCAGCATCCACCTATTCGGCTTCCTGCCGACTTTCAGGACACCCTAAGTTCAGAATTGTGATGATTTCAAAACTTACTTAAGATTTCTATGGCTAGTATTTTACTTGAGTCGTCCCGAGAAGGCCTCTTAAAGGCATTTGTCCGGTACTATGAAGCTCGGAACATCCTCAGTCAGAACGATGGACAGACATACTTTCCTAATGAAAGAGGCAGCCTCCCTACAACCTGGCAACAAAGAAGTAACGTACGGGCTAGACGCAAATGTACAATTACCAACCCCAATGGTAATGCTTCCACCTCGGTCGATACTCTGCCCTTAGTCATCTGGATGCTAGGGTTTGGTGGATGGCCTGTAGGAACTGAGATAAAATCAAGATGTCGCGAAAAAGGTTTTCAAGGCCCTCAGTCGCAAGCTCTTTGATAATCAATTGAAATTCCCCAAAATGAAAGAGTCAAACCGTGCAGTCAAGTCGGGAAGCCTTCCCCGATGTCTTGGCTCAGGAGATGGCTTTAATGGTGGCTTGGACATCACGGCGCTCCCGAACAGTTCGGAAGAGACCGTTGCCGCTGGAAAATCCCATTTAAATTTGCAAACTTTGATCTGAACACAACGTAAGCCAACTCATTTTCAACGGCGGCAGCACGCAAGGTACCGGTAGAGATTAATTAGCGGGAAGACTGTGCACGTCTTGACGGAAGTTGGTCTGCAAGATGGATTTAAGATGCATAGAACTATGCATGGAAGCTCATGTAGGGCGGCTCCAACGTGAGCTTACGACGTCACTCGGGCTCTCGCGTGGACATGTACATCAATTCATGATGGGGATTGAAAGCTCCCTGTGCGGCGTGCTCATATTCGCCGAAGAATTGTTGCAATATTTCGGATAAGAGAAGCTTTTCACACCGCGCGGACGAACGGCGAGCACACCTTTGATAGAAAACCGGTCTGTCAAGTGACTTTGAGACTGGACGAACGGCTTTTAGTTTCCAAATGTCTGTGGTTGTAGAACCCAGAGCCGTGGCCCCAGCGTCCACAGTCTCGCAAAGAGGTGGTGAACTGTCACGCTATGGGCTGCCTATGAACACTGGTCTTCGAGGAGAATTGCCCAGCTCAGCAACGGTCCTCACGGAGAAGCCGGGTCCAAGTGACCGTGAGCCTTGGAACTTTGTCGAGTTCGCGAACCATTACACGGAGGCTCCGTGGGGCGGCCGGTGCTCTCTGATTGAGTTCCTCAGCCAGTTGGACCGCCGACAACCTTTGAGAGGCGTGTTGAGACGACTGATTCTGTCGTCAGTGCCGTTGCTGTTCCCTTGCGGCCGCCACAAAGTCATAATTCGTATGCTATCTCGTCGTGAAGTATCTTGGAAGGATTTCTATAAGATCTAGACGAGCTTCCACCTCAAGTCGGTCCTTTTTCCTCATCATCCAACACACTTCACACTCCAGCCTCTCTTGAACAACCATCCTCAGCTTCTCACTTCGACTGCGAGATACTTCAAGATGAAGATCCTCAACGCCCTTCTCACGTTGTCGGCCCTGGCGGTCAGCATCGACGCCCTTCCAGTCTCGGTAACTAAAGACGAGGATGCCCAGACTTTCCAGTAAGTTTATCACTCCAGCATCCCTTCTGTATTCTTTTACGAACATTAAGCTAGTGACATGTCTCTGCATGAGACCAGCATCATAGCCCGCCAGGCCCAGCCTCCTCAGCCTCCTCCATCGGCCTTGATTCCCGACGCAACACCTGAAGACGACATGGATGAATTCGAAGAAGTGGAGGAAGTCGACGACGTCGCGAATCCAGGAGAGGTCGAAGCCGAGGGCAAGAAAAAGAAGAAGAAGAAGAAGGGCAAGAAGAAGGGCAAGAAGGAGAAGAAGCCCGAGAAGCCGGACGCCATCCCGGCTGATGGAGCTCAACCGCCCGCTGCTGGTGCTCAACCTGTGCCCGCAGCCGGTGCCCAGCCTATTCCCGCAGCCGGTGCCGCTCCGGCCGCTGCCCCGGCCAAGGCACCAGCTCCCGGAGCACCTGCAGCCGCTGCTCCCCCACCCGCCCCAGCGCCGGCGGCTCCTCGCTCGGTTGCCAAGGCATTCAAGGCCTAGTCGTATTTCATTCTTGACAAGATTGAGTTAGTTGGAGTTTGGAGAACTGGTGCTACACTGGAGAAAATGGGTGCCGATAGTTGCTGGGTTCAACATTAGGGCTTTTTGGTAGAGGTGTCGGGCGGTTTTCTTCTCTAGTCATGTCATACTGTTTGATACAGGATTGTCGTTTAATAATTGTACAAAAGTTCCTTCTCTCAAAGCTCACCTTGCCTAAGGTACTTTAGTCAACGACCAGCGGCCATATAAATCTACTAGTGTATGTGAACTTTGTAGTGGAACGATCACCTCAAGCGCATGGTCACCGAACATGTGAGGACTTCTCTCAAGGCTTTGAAACTCGAGGGCAAACTTCTGCTTCGATAAAGACTTGTTGCAAATTTCAAACCTGGCTAGTGACAACAGGCCCAAAGTGCAAGTTATTTTCAAAGTTATTTTGTAGGAATCCGGAAATAACTGATCTACAACTGAACTAGTGCAGCTGTTTGATGATCGCGCTTAGTAAAATCAAAACTTGCCAAAGTCAAACGGTGTGTTGGCAATGTTGCTCTCCAGCTCTGAGATGACTCGTGTATAAGACGGAAATGCGGATAACACTTTTCCGCGTGGAACCAGTGGCTCTATCTCGTTGCATCAACCACCGAACGCTGACGTCCAAAACATGCCCAAAGATAGTGAAATGGTGCCAAGATGTGGGCCATCTACGTAATCCCTCATTATGCCGCGGGGTTACCTCTTGCGGTCCAACCACTAACGACGGATCCAAGTGCCAAACCAGGCGCCTTTGGCCCGGCAGTCAGCAAAACACTGCGGATCAAGTTGAGAGCCTGCGTTCCGAGGAATAGCGGTAGCTTCAGTCTTTGTGCCTCATCGACCGCCTCCTGGAGGTCGCTTGATATTGTCTGAAGCAGACTTTCGTTGCCAGAGGCAGCCCAATCGTGTGTAGACCTACCGGCCGCGATGGCATCCACAATGCGCCGGCCCTCGCCGGAAAGCATTGTGCTACCGCCGGCAGCGTTAATGCAGAGCTCAAAGACCTGCTCCAAATGTAAACCAACAAAGCGTGCGAAAGCAATTGCCTCGGCTGCCGCGCAAAGATGAATGCCACGGAGAAGGTTGACGACGAGGCTTAGCTTGCCTTCTTCGGACGTGACGGTAGGCTTGACCGGTCCAACCTTTCCCGCTCCTTCGATGTATAGTCGAATGAGACTGGCATCGTCGTCCGGGCCGTAGCCTTTACCGAGGGCGGCGAAATAGGCCTGCTCCGCCGTAGAGGTCATCGGAGTGGGGAATCCGGCCTGACGCGCCTCTGAAGTAATGATGCTAGTGTCTTTGAGAATGATCGTGACCGCACTGGCAAGAGGTCCGAATTGAGCGTCCAGCATGCGTGGTAGCCGGTTCTCAAACATCCAGCTCCAACCCTCTGACTTGATGATCTTTTCGCCAGTACTTGAGAGATCCAAGCCAAGATGCGTTGCAAAGCCCAACGCTTCGCTCGACGAGAGGATTTGGTTGGCTGCGAGTACCTGATGGCACATCTTCATATTGCTTCCAGCGCTGATGCCGCCCTTGACGATATAAAGCTTCTCGGGATCCGACATAGCCTGCAATAGGTGAAGGCTCCTTCGGATAGCCTCCTCTTCTGCGCCTGCCATGATCGATAGAGTACCGGCCGCAGCTCTGGCAGCACCTCCGGACACCGGGCAATCCACCAGAGCAATGTCACCTCGATTTCTTGCAACCAGCTCTTTCTGAAGACCTTGCACGTAAGCGCATGGAACTGTCGAGCACAGCAGCACCACTGCTCCTTGTTGAAGGGCCGATAGGGCCGGAGCGTCACCTTCAAACAAGACGCCTTGCGCCTGTTCCGCTGTGGCAACCATGACAACACAGAACTCCTTGCCCGTGACAGCTTCGGCTGGACTTGTCGCTGTGAGGCCGCCTGCTGCCTTGAACTTGTTCAGAGTCGGTCCATAAACATCGAATCCTGTGACTGGATATCCAAGGCGGACAAGATTAGTCGCCATTCCAAACCCCATCGCCCCAAGACCAATGAAGGCCGTGGGCTGCTTGCTTGGGTCCATTGTGTCTTCGACGGAGGGTAATATGTTGCGTGTATGTGTTTTAGAATGTCTAAGAGTAGAGTCGAGACCAGTTCGAGGAGCCAAGGATGCTGATGGGGGTACCGGATCTTGCAATCCGTGACCGGAGACGTGGCCCCCAAAGATTAAGTACTAGTAGGAAGAGCAGACAGATGAGTGACCACGAATGAAGGGGGGCCTCGGATCCAGGTAGCCCGTTGATTCGGTAGAGGTCGGTAGCTCGGGGTGACAATGGCCTTTTCCCGAACCGAGTACTGCTCCGATTTCACTCCGTAACCACGGCTCGCGCGGAAAATCGGCCCATTTCCGCCCCAATCCTAGAATCCCCCGCAATCCACATCACACATCGACAACAGTTGCGAATCTAGCTTCTCTGAGTGCTTCATCGTTGAAACTTCAACATAAAGCCGTTTCTCTACCCCCGTTATAGTGGTTGTCAACATCCTCAAGTACCTTGCCGAAGTTGAATTAAAGGACTCAACAAAGTTCGCCGATCCGACACCACTATTACCAATATAACTCACTGAACACTATCAAGCTACCCCGAGTCTCGCAAGTAACTCCAGTCTTCAAGATGGTTCGACCTCCTCTCTCCGAAAACCGAACGATGAAAATTGTGAATGCTGCAAATGAAGGCGGCTATGCAGTTGCGGGGTTCTGTTGCTACAACCTCGAAGCTGTGGTGGCATCCGTCAGAGCAGCAGAAGCGACCTCTTCGCCCGCAGTCGTGCAGCTCTTCCCGTGGGCAATGGAGTACGCAGGTAGTGCCCTTGTCAAAGCCGCAGCAGAACTCTGCCACAGTGCCTCAGTCCCCGTATCACTGCATCTCGATCACTGTCAGACACCAGAGCTGGTTCGCCGTGCTGCGGACATCCCCGACGGCTTTGACAGTATCATGGTCGACATGAGCCACTACGAGAAGGAAGAGAACCTCGCTCTTACTCGAGAGCTGGTGAATTACTGCCACCAACGTGGTATCGCGACGGAGGCAGAGCCTGGGCGAATCGAGGGCGGCGAAGACGGTGTGGCTGAGACGATAGATCTTGAAGGTGTTCTCACTACACCAGAGCAAGCCGAAGAGTTTGTTGCGACTGGGATTGAGATGCTGGCACCCGCTTTCGGCAACGTTCATGGCGAATATGGTCCGCGAGGGATCAAGTTGGAGTATGACCGGCTCGAAAATACCAACAAGGCTGTCGGAGATCGGGTTAGGCTCATCCTTCACGGGGCGGATCCATTTACGGAGGAGATTTACAATCGCTGCATCAAAGCTGGAGTGACAAAGATCAACATCAACAAGGGAATCAATAATCACTATGTTCCGACACAAGAAACAGCAAGAGGTCGCCCGATTACGGCGACGATTGAAGCTGGTACAAAGGAAATGCAGAAGGCGTGCGAAACTTACATGCATTGGTTTGGCTCGGCAGGAAAAGCATGAAGAAGTTATCAGACTACCTCCCTCGGAGATATCAACATGATGTGTTCTCTCTCATCTTATTATGAGGGTGGTGCCATTCTAAGGACTTTATTCAACATGATAGTATTCAAACAACATATTTGCGACCAAAAGTAAGTCAAAACTTATTACAGTGACATGAGGTATCCATACAACCCATCATAACGAACTCAAACACGCAATCGACGTCTCCAATTTCTGCATCAAAACTGTTCCTGTCGGATCGGAAGTCCAATTCGACCGCGGCATACAGTCGATCGACGCAGGGGCCAATTAGGGGCCCTATTTAGGATTATCGTAGTCAGCCTAACCTGCGGTTAGAACCTCCCTTTTACACCTACGCAAAAATTTATATAATTAAATTAATCTCTTTATTAACCTACGGTTCGAACTAATTCCCCTATAAGAGGGAAACTTATATTAATTAGTAATTAAATTCTATTATTATAAATTAGTAAGGTATCTCGCTATATAAAAGAGACGACCTCTTAATACTACACAGGATAGGAGATTTATACTAATTAACTTTATAAAAATAAATATAAAAGGAGGTAATTCTTAAATACTGTACGGAATTAAGTAATTATAGCCCTTTATTACTTATAAGAGGTTAACGTTTATTATATTAAACTATGTTAATTAATAAAACTACTTAAGTAATTAGTATTTTACTATTATTTTAAATAGCTTTTTTACTAAATAACTTTACTATAGCCGGCCCGCGATTAGAAATTAACTAGCCGAATTAATAAAAGGAATTATTAATAAGCGATAATTACTAGATTAGCGTAATTAAACTATAAAAAATAATACTTAAAAAACTATAAAATAAGGTACTAAGAGGCTATAAAAGAAAAGATCTCTAAGGTATTTAACCTTATTAAGTACGAGTAATAAGTAGTATTTTTAATAAGTCCTTAAGGCCTACGATCTCTTGAGAAAGGGGGAGCTTAACCTCGCTAACCGTACTTAATAACCTATATAAATCTTCTATAAGCTGCCTAGTATTTATATTTAACTATTCTTATAGAATACTACCTTAGAAGAGGTAGGTTAAAAAAGGAAGCTATTTAAAAGTTACGAAAAGTACGAGGCTTAGGAAGCTAAAAGTATACGGAATAGTAAAAATCGGTAATTAATAAAAATCCTAAGACTAATTATTATATTTTTTTATAATAATATAAACGTCTACCGCTACTATTAAAAAAAGGGGGCTATAAAAACCTACCCTTTTATCCTAAATAAAAAAGAGGTCCTAGTAAGTACGATAACTAGCGATCTAAAAAGGTAGTAGTAATTATTAAAAATAATAAAAATAAGAGTAGTAGCGAGATAGTAAGAAGAAGCGGGAATCTCTTAGACCTTAATAAATTCGTTAAGTAATAAAAGTACGAGCTTATTATAGCTAACGCGCAGATTAAATATATCTTTATTAAGATTAAATACGCTAATAACTACTAATATAGATATAAGCTAGAGCATAACCCTTAGCGAGTTAGTATAAAAAAAAAAAAAAACCCGATCTTAAATAAAATCCTAATCCCTTATAAGTAGGTAAATATTAACCCGGACTATTAAAGAACGTAAATATATAAGATTGCGGATTAGCTTAATAGCGAGTAAATTAATATAATATTAATCTATTTAACTAAGGTTTATAAAAAAAGGGGCTATAAGGGTAACCCCTATTTTATGAGATTATAAACGACCTTAGTTACTAATTAAATAAATAGTTTACGAGAGTAAGCCTAGGAATTATAAAAGTAGTTAATAAATTCCTCTACGGGCAAGGGGTATTATTAACGCAATTATAATCGTAAGAACTATATAAAATCCTAGTAATAATAATTATAAAAAAGGAATTTATACTATAGAACTAAGTATAAGTTAATAGGGCGTATAATCGCTTTAATAAATTTAAAAAAAAGGTAAACGACGCAGATTTCCTCCCTATAATTACTAATAGTAATTTATTATTATAAAAGGATATATAAAGGTAAAATATTATACTAAAAGTCCGATAATTAATAATTCTACCTATTTCGATCTATAGCTCGTCGCCGCTACTAATCTAAAATTTAGTACTAATTAGCTAATAAAAAAGGAGGTAAACGACCCGAAGTTACTAATAGTACGTAGTAACGTAAGGATCGTATATAAATACTAAAAATCTAGCGGTAAATACGAAGTAATTTATAAACTTTAAAAAGATCTTTTTAAAAAAGAAATTATACTCTAGGGGGAAGTATAAGGTCTTATAAGAAACCCTAATAATATTTTATAACTATTATGAAAAGGTTAGGATTAGGGAATACTAGTACTATTCGGTAATTAATATTATATTTATAAGTAAAGCCTCTAATTACTATTACGAAGTAGTATATAATCTCGATTAGAACGACTTTTTTAGTATTATTAATATAATCTAAAGCTATTTCGAGACCTACGATAAAAATCTAGAGCTCCTATCTAAACTATAGATAATTTTTTTTTTATTTATAACTAGGATAATAGAGGGTAAATCGTAAATAAAAATCCTCAAAAAGCTTATTAATTAAATTAATAAACTAGTAAAAACCTAGCTAAATAAGGGAATAAACGAGTAAAAAGTCGGATATCTCTATACCGCAGTTTAACGCGTACTAAAAATAAAAATAACCTTATACTAAGTACCTAAAGACTATAAGACGCTCTACTCAAGGCTAAGATCTAGTTTTAATATTAAAATAAGAATACTATACTAAACTTATTTCTAAGTATACGATAGCCCTTATTAATAGTACTAAGTTAATTAAATATATAATAAAAAAAAAAAAGCTAAGTATAGTAATCGCTAATAAGGAGGCCTAAATTCGTTAAATAAACAAAGATTTAACCTATAAGTAAGGTAATATAAAAAGTAGTACTTTATTTATAAAAAGGATAGATATTAATTAAGTAATTACTCTAAAAAAGAACGTACTAAATCGTATAAAAAATATAAAAAGTCGAGGGTAACAAAAAGCAAAACTAGCCCTAATCGATTTAACTAATTCCTTATAATATATAAGGGCACATCCGGGGGCATAGAACTTAGTATAAGTAACTAAATTAACGGCCTAAAATATTTATTAAGAAACTCGGAAAATAAAAAAAACCTCACACCCTATACTAATAAATTAGATTATAATAAAATTAACGATATTAACTACTTTTTTTTTACCTCGTTAGCTTCCGGAGGATATATAAAAATAAATAAGTAAAAGGTAGTAAAAGCTCTTAATAAACAGGCTTTTATTTATAAATAGTAAAGGAAAGTCCCCTAAATAACGGGTATAGAAAAGGGCGAAGGGGGTAAATTATAATCCGGCTTACTAAATCTAATAATACTAAATTTACCTCTCTTAATACTTAAAAAAAAATTAGGTACTAAGTAATTATAATAATAACTAAGGAGGTCCTTTTTATACTACTTAAACTACTTAAATACTAAGCTTGTATAAGTATTTTACGTAAGCGAAAGGTATAGCTTAAAAACTTTTTAAGGGATTATCCTAAATACTAAGGTATTATAATAGTTAATAAGAGGAAAAGGGCAATTCTATACGCTATAAAGGATCGCGCCGGTAATACTTAATACGTTAATAATAAGTATTATAAAAATTAGCTTCGGCCTAAATAAGGAAATCGTTACCCTAAGTATAATAAAAATAGAGACGTACTTCGGAACGATAACCTTTTATATTTTACTTATTAATACGCTATTTTTATTATATTTAAAAAATATAAATTAACTAAGTATTATATTTGATAATACGAAGAATAAAATCTCTAGTAATAAGTACTTCGAAATAGTCGAACGATAATAAGGGTACGCGTTTATAAGGCTTATTAACGATACAAAGTTAATTAATTACCTAACAGAAAGTAAGCTTAGATAATTATACCGAAGATTTAGCTACCCGTCGGTCACGAGGCTATATAACCTCCTAAAACAGTTAGGTAATAATAATATTAAAATAGGGGCGCTGGAGTAATTAATAAAAGTATGCCACTAATACCAAATGAATGCGCAGAGCCCACGCGATTTTAACGACGCTAAGGAGAATTACTAATCGACTCAGCCTTCTACCGATCCCAACGGTCGTCTATACGGATTCCTACTCACTATACGAATATCTCGTTAAATTAAGAACTATAAAAAAAAAGAGGCTTATAATTAATATTATAACCCTTAGGTAATCGTATAAAAGGCACGAGATCCTTAAGATTTATTAAATTAACGGTAATAATAACCTTACTAACGCTTTTATAAAAGTAGTACTTAATAAGGGATTAGAGTAATTTATAAGTAATAAAAAAGTTAATATATAAATAAAAGGATAGGTTATATAAAAAAAATAGAAAAAAGGGGGAAAAAGAGATAACTTAGTAAACGGGCCCGAGGTTAAATTATACCTCTAACTATAGTAATTAAATTAATAAAAAAAAGAGAAAGTTAGTATCGGATCGGAAGTCTAATTTGACTACGGTATATAATCGATTAATATAAGGGCTAATTAAGGGCCTTATTTAGGATTATCGTAGTTAGCCTAACCTGCGATTAGAACCTCCCTTTTATACTTACGCAGAAATTCATATAGTTAAATTGATCTCTTCGTCAACCCACGGTTCGAACTAATTCCCCTGTAAGAGGGAAACCTACAGTTCCTCTTCGACATCATAAGCTAGAGGCTTCTGTCCGAAGCCCATCTTGTCGATACCTGTGGTCTTCGAGACCCACAATCCCCCCGAGATAGCCAACTCCATAGCTCGAAGACGCCAAGGTGCAGTTGACTTGCGTAAGGATCCATTCGACTCCGCCTTGTCCAGCATCGCCTCCGTCCTCACCTTTCGCTTCTTCTCATATACCTGCATCGCGTCTTCTAAGCTATCAGTGTTACTCTTCAACATCTTTGAGAACAAGAAGACGTCTTCTAAAGCCATGGAAACACCCTGGCTGGCGTGCGGCGGCATCGCATGCGCAGCGTCACCGAGAATCATGCAACGGCCCCTGGACCACGGTCTTCCCCGCGGCATCTTGTAGATCGGATAAAACTGGACAGCGTTCGTGTTGTTGATGATCTCGTGCACCATTTCCATCCAGTCAGACTTTTGACTTCCCAAAAGATCGAGAAGGGTAGCTTTGAATGTGTCTGCCGCTTCCTTTCCGCGCTCCTCCCATCCGTCACGGACATTGCCAAAAGCCGGAAGAGCAACCTCGCGGGAGAAAAACCAGTAGAGCAGATCGCGGGTTGGTGTCGTGGGGGCAATCACGAAAAGTCCGTCAGAGGTGAGCGTCGCGCTCATGGTATCGACAGACGTGGCTCTGGGGCGCACCTCGTCTGGTCGCACGAGAGCGAACATGTTTGCAAAGCCGGAGTACTCGGGCACGGAGCCGGGATCGATGTAGAGTTTTCGCACGGCGGAGTGGATCCCGTCGCAGCCGAGGAGAAAGTCGGCCGTATCTGCCGTCCCGTCGACGAACCGCGCGGTCACGTTGTGGCCTTGGTCTTCGATTTTCTCCACGGCTTTGCCGTAATGTATTTGGATGTCTGCTTGCTTGGCGGCGCCTAGCAGGACGTCCATTAAGTCGGTTCGTTGGACGCGCAAGTATCCGAAGCCGGTTTGCTGCTCACTCCAGGATGATAGATCCATCTCACCCATAACGCAGCCTTTCAGAGCGTATAAGACGAGCTTCGGCGTCAATGAACCTCGAGCTGCAACGTCATTGTACAGTCCAAGGCGGTCGAGTAGTCGTAGACCGTTGGAAGGAATGCCGATTGCTCCGCCGAGTGTTGTTGGCTGGCGGCGGATCTCATAGACTACCGGCGTGATTCCATTGGCCTTTTTCAGCTGGAGCGCAGCAAGTATGCCTGCTGGGCCACCGCCGATGATGATGATCTATGCATGATATTGTCAGAAAATACTCCAACGGGTCAGGCTGTCACAAAGTGAAGATCATAAAGTATCTACCTTTCTGATTTCCTTTACTGCAGTCATGTTGTTTATGGCTGGTAAATTTGTGTTGTTTGGAATAGCTGCTTTTTACATTCGTCTGATGCGAGGGGTCAAGTTGCCTTTATCCCTTCCTTGGCACGCATGATGGTTTTTGTCGGCCTTTTCGCAAAAAGTCCAACGCCTTCCGCAGATTCGTAAGTACACCAAATCATGCGATTGTAGATCGTTGAAGAAAACTTAATGCCGGAACCCGGGAACCAAAATGGCACCGTGTTGCCGTTTTGCCGCGTTGCACGGGACCGCTGCAAATCATGGCTTCACGCCGTCGGACTTTCGCCGATCCCAAAAACTCCGATTCGGATTCCTACCTTCGGCGTTCGGACGGCCGATGTCAAGCTTTCCCAGTCAAAATCAAGTGTATGTTATGAATCTCTTTCCCCTTGATATCTGACACTGAGCTGACTTTTGAGGCCTTACTTCCGTGACTTCCATGTTAAGGCAAGTGATTTGTTGGACCCTATGGTGCAGTAAACCAGCTATTCTGTTCGTAAGTTGCTTGCCGAGGATACACAACCATGCACGTCTTCCGTCCCCGCCCAAAATGCCCGAGGGAAATTTCAGAAAATTAGAGTCAAATGAAATGCCTATCCCAACTTCGATGGTACTAGTCATAGCCTGCGTCAACTGTCGTGGTCATCTGGTGATGTTAGGCATCCTGGACTAAGTCTGCCTGAGGTGGCATGGGCGTTGGATCGCAGGGGCAAACGATGCTAAGACTTAACTATCCACTCACAGCGAAGGAAAGGCTGCAGCTTACAGTCCCCCCATCCCCGCCAGATGATTTCGTGCACGAAGCTGACACCTGCTGCATTTCCCATCTCTACATGAATCTGGAAGCCTGATTTTGCGCGAGACTCCCGTTTGGACCGTCAAGATGTCGGCCAACGATACGCAGTTTTTCAAACAATCCTTGAGGTCTGAATACTGGATCAACTTCAATGTCGACAAGAAGTTCAGTCTTGCCGGAGTTGATGAACCCGAGCTCGATAGTGAGGACAAGGAACTGGTCCGGACATGGGCATCTACTAAGGGTGCAACCAAGACAGCCCCAGGCCAAACTCAATCTTCGTCCCTGTACCGTCCCATACTCGATCCTTTCGAGATTCGCGTGCTCGAGATCTTGCCAGGCACCGGCGATGACAGATTACGTGGCCGCCTTCGTCACTGCTCACTCGAACTCGAGGCAAGGTTTGCTCTCGCTGTCGATGGATCCGCCACGCCGATAGTGTACACGGCGCTCAGCTACACATGGGGCCCGAACGTGTTCGATGAGGCAATCGAGTGCGAAGGTCACGTCAAGAATATGACAAAGTCTCTCGCGGTTGCTTTGAGGGCTTTCCGACAAGAGGATCGCTCAGTTGTGATGTGGATAGACCAGATCTGCATCAACCAAGACGACAACGAAGAGAAGGCACAGCAGATACCCTTGATGTCGAGGATCTATCAGAATGCTATGAACACCGTCATTTGGTTGGGTGAATCAACTTCGAATTCTGCTTCCGCCATCAAGTTGCTGGAAGACGTTAGGTTGCTCTTGCAGTTTACGGAGAAGATTATTGGGCCGGACGAATTCGAGGGGCTTAATCTCCCCTCAGAAAGTTCGGAGGTTTGGAAAGCCCTGTGGGACTTTCTCTCGCGCCCGTGGTTCACGCGACTTTGGATCATTCAGGAAGTCATCCTCTCCTTTGACTCTTGGGTCGTATGCGGCAATCATATGGCTACGTGGGACGTCTTGTCATTGGCCTGTCTACATCTCTGGACCTGTGGCATCTCGAGATGGCTAGGGGAGAAGTTCAATTCTGGGAGCCGCGCACTTGACCATCAGAGGGATCTTTGTGAGTCGGTACAACACCTCAGCAGCATGAAGTCAAGCTACAACAGTACGGCCATGCCGCTGTTCGACCTATTGATAGAGTCCAGAGAAGCCAAGTGTTACGACAATCGGGACAAGGTGTATGGTCTACTTGGTGTCTGTCAAGATCAGGACAGGTCTGCGATTAGACCAAGCTACGCAGACGAATTTCCCGTAACTCATCTCTATCGCGACATAACGATACGTCACCTGGATAACAACAAAGGCAGCTTGAGACTCGGCGTGGTCCTTACCTGCGTAGACCATGAGTCTATCGATCTGCCATCGTGGGTACCAGACTGGAGAAATCCCCGTCGAACACACTCATTGGGACACTCTACTACTACGACAACACCGTACATGGCATGCGGCCATCTTACGATCGAAATCGGCAGAGTTCATCCACCTTTGGAACGCAAAAATAAGGACGAGCTGCGACTGCATGGTGTTTCGGTTGACGCCATCGCAAAAGTCAGTACCGTATTTACGAATCCAGAGCTGAGTCTCGAAGATCCAATCACTGCCAACGGCGACTTGAAAGACATGTGCTCCTTTGTCGCAGAGCTACAAGAATATCCAGGCAACGAAACCGTCTTCTCTGCCTTCTGGCAGACACTAGTCGCCGGAAAAGATGCTACCGAGATGGCGAAGGCGCCGATAGCCTATGAGGAGATTGTCTCCCTTCTCCTCGACGCATCCACGGGGCTGTCCCCGTCGCTTCCAGGACAGACGTACTCTGCACGACAAAGTCGGCCGGCAGGCAAGGGGAAGCTAGAGCTAGCTAATCTCAAGACACGCACAGCAGGAAAAACGTTTCAGGATGTAAGGACCTCAATGGTGCATGCTATGCGGAATCGCAGGCTGTGCTTCACTGCTAAGGGTTACTTGGGGCTAGTGTCGGAGACAAGCAAGGTGGGGGACGAAATTCACATTTTGGATGGGTGCCATATTCCATACCTTCTGAGGAAAGTTGAGGGCAGGAGGCATCGACTAGTTGGAGAGTGTTACGTGCATGGGATTATGAGAGGAGAGGCTGTTCAGGATGGCCAGAGCATGGATGAGATAGTCTTGATGTGAAAAATCAATGATGATGTTGTCTGAGCTTCCTTCGTCACGATGATTATAGAACCAGACTAGCTTATGCGCAGCAGCTGCTGCCAAAACTTGTATGCAGACAGTGGCAAGCTCGCAAGGATTGATTAAGCTTTTGTTGGCGTCGATGGTTGAGCCTGGCTTGGTTGTTGTTTCTCCCGCTGAAACTCAAAGCACCTTGCTCCTTCCCTTAGTATCCTTCCTGGTCATTCTGGTTCCTGACAATTGGTCTATCTATCATTCCAGGGCAGGAGTGAAGCAAGAGTCAAGTTATCATCAGTTGGGCTTGGAAAGGGAAGAACATAGTTGAAAAACAGTTCTCAAGTTGGAAAGAAGCCACACGCTGAATAGCGTTTTGCTTACATCCTTTACTGCATGCGATTGCCAACCTCATCTCGTCAAACCACCTCCACCACTCCCAACATCTTTGGAATAGCTCTTTCAGCTATCCTAACGGCAAAACACAGACTCAATTTGAATCATCAAGTCGCGCAAAAAAACATCGTGTTTCAATATGGCTGAGTCAAGAGAGGTTTGAACATCCCCAACTTTCGAAGCTCGGAGTCGCAGACATCTTGGAAGAGGTGCTAAGATGCCGGCAGGAACAGGAGAATCCCATTATACTCCCTTCGATCGAGTTCTCTCCGGCTGTTAAGGTTGAGAGCTCTCCTCACGTTGTTCCCCTGTCTTCCTCTCCCCACAATCCTCCGGCCGAGGCTTCTGCAATCGACCACGCGCCATCTGAGGCCTCTCCAGTCTTTGATCAATTGGCACAGGCTTCTTCAGTCATTGCGCCTCCGGTTCATTTCCATCATCCCGGCATCCCCCCAGTCCGGGCTTTTGCTCCTCTGGACCAGAATCCTCCCCTCATAAACGCAGTGGACCGGACCCCTTCCGCTGTCAATCCTCGCCCCGTCATCGAAGCCCGGGCGTTGAATCCTCCTGCCCTGTTACCGCCGCTTCCTACTCGTCGTGGCAACGCACCTCCAACTCAACCCGGCCCTTCTATTCCTCAGATAGCCGATCCCTCTCACGTGGGCAACCCCCCTCCCCCCAATCCCGGTCCAAGGGGTCGTTTCAGCTTTCAAGGCTTGACGGACATCTGCCAGGGAATGGAGGCAGAGATCTTGTCAAATGCCCTTGGCAACACGAAGGCCAGAGACGACGAAGGAAGCTTCAAGACCCCGTTGGAATACGCGGTCATTCGCCGAATCAAGACCACCATGATGGTGAATCGACATACCGCAGTCGCTGAACAGACTCGTATTGAGGACGACTTCAGAAAACTTTCCAGCCAAGAACAGAGCAGGCCGATTATGAAGATGAGTGGGTCGCTCAATGACATGATGAGGGGCTTTGACCGTTAGATACAGGGTATCGATGCTCTTATTGCAAAGATTGATGCATGGTTGGAGGAGTATCACAGAGATTATGGTGCTGCTCCGGCGGGATCCAATAGTGCGCCTAGGCCGCCTGGCCCTGGGCCATCTGCCCCAGCTGCCTGAGTATGAGAGAGAGAGATTGATCAGACACGGTTCACGTTACAGGATGGAGTTTGGCTTGAGCGATAGCATGACTTATTGGGGATAGAGGTAAGAACAACGTCCACAGAGACGCAGTAGGCTTCAAGAAGTTCGTAGTTGGGTATTAGGACATAACAAATGGAATTTGTTTGACTCCGTTCAACAGCCGTCGCGATACTTCGCAACATCTTTCCCTTGAGGAATGACCATAGTGATGGAAGGAAATGCTCCTGCCAACACTTATTCTCTTCGGGAGGGATCAAAGCAAGCGGAAGGTGTCAGCGGGGCCGCCTCCGTGGTGCCTGCCCTGGCGCTCTCGCTCAAGGGACTCCTCGCATCTCTTGACACCATCTACCTTACCTTTGATTCATTCTTGAGCAGCAGAACTATCTCAGCACCTTGCGTACCAACTCACTTCGTGGCCATGCTGAGTAATCATGGAAGCCGGGAGGAATCGAAGGACAGCCTGGAACGGCGGACGGGAAGTCCGAGGGGAGGTGCTGAAGCGGGGCCGGCATCCTGCCTTCCACGTTCTCCGAGCGTCTCGGGCCAACGTGGATCACGTAAGGTAGCCCTGCCGCGAGTAAGGAGACCGACGGGAGCGTGGCGTCGCGACCAAAGACGTATGTGTCAGTTCCATCAAATGCTCCGAATGTGGAAATTTTGCTTCCCGTCCTGCTTGTTTCCTCGCTAAGGTATGTACCTAACGTAAGTTGCTCTTGAGGCTCGCAGGGCATTGCTGAGACCTGCCAATGATGATCTACCTATTAGTCAATTTCTCTTAACTTCAAATTACTCCTATCCCATCGACTGCTACAAGGCGACAGCACAACGGTCTCCAGCTTTTCTCTAAATTCTCCGAGATATGAATTTTTTGATTTGCGGATATAGTAGAAATAAATCGGAATAACGCCTGATTAGTTCTTCCCCCGCACTCGAATGTACTGTCGCCTTGCAGCAGTCGATAGGATAGTGCCTTGCGCCGCAATGTAGGTGTTGGTATCCCTATTACAGGGTAATTAGTTCGAACTAAGGTTTAATAAAGAGATTAATTGAACTATATAAATTTTTGCGTATATAGAAAAGGGAGGTTCTAACCGTAGGTTAAGTAAGCTATAAATATTATAAATAGGGGCCGTAGTTAGTCCCTGCGCTAGCTATTATAAACCGAGGTTAAATTAAACTTCTAATCCGATACTAACTTTTTTTTTTTTTATCGATTTTAACTAATACTACGGTTAGAGGTATAATTCGACCTTAGGCCCGTTTTCTAAGTCGTCTCTTTTTTTTTTTTTTATTCTTTTTATATAACCTATCTCTCTATTTATATATTAACTTAATTACTACTTACGAATTACTCTAACTTTTTATTAAGTACTACTTTTATAAAAGCGTTAGTAAGGTTATTATTACTATTAATCTAACGGATTTTAAAGATCTTATACTTTTTATATAATTACCTAAGGGTTATAATATTAATTATAAGCCTCTTTTCTTTCATAGTCCCTAATTTAATAAGGTATTTATATAGTAAGTAGGAATTAGTATAAATAACCGTTAGGATTAGTAAAAGGTTAAGTTGATCGGTAATTTTTTTTAATATTATTAAAATTATATAAGCGAGGTTAACGCTATTAACTATACTATAGACTTTTAATATAAGTATACTTCGCATTACCCTTTTATTTTTAGTTAATAAGTAGTAGATTATATTATTTTATATTATAAAATTATTTTTACTTATACTTTTATTAGCTAGGATAATAATATACCCTAATTACGAAGTAAAATCGTCGTTATTTATGAATAACTTATTTATAAAAACATAGAGTTTATTAATTATAAGGTTAATCGGGTAGTAAACGAGACCTTGATTAAGATTTAATTATTATTACTTAAGCCGCTTATTAAGTACTTTAACGTCTCGTTTATTTAGTTTTATAGCTTATACTACTTTAGTATAATTAAAAGTTACCTCGGGCTAGTATATACTCGTAATATATACCCCTTATATAAGCTTAGCCTTATATCGCTTTTTAATATTAATTACGTTTAGATCTACGAAGCTAATTTTTTTATTTTACTCCTTTTATTAAAAAACGACGGTTTCCCCTTTAATTATAAAAATCCGATTATTAAACGCTAATAGGTTATTTATTATAAGGACCTCTTTTAGTTTTATTATAAAGCCTACTTTTTAGAGCTCCTTATCCTCTTTTTTTATAAAGTTAATATTAAATAAGCCTAACATATTATTAGTTTATATTTTAATAATTCTAACTTAGTTATTTACGTACTTAGAGACTAGTAAGTACGGATCGTACGTAAATATAATTATTAATAATTAATTAATATAGAAATCGTAATATATAGTTTATTAATAAGTACCTAATTTTGCGAGCCTATATAGTAGCTTAAGTACTTCGATAATCGTACTTTTTAAGTACTTAGTAGCTATTTTCTTTAATAAGTAGGCTAGGATTTTTTTTATAAGCCCTATAACTAATTAGGTATTGGCCTAGGTAATATTACGGCTCTAAATCTTATATCCCTTCTTTTATAATAATACTATTAGTACTATTATTAATCGTTAGTTATAGCGCTATACTATAGGTAATTACGTAAATAGCGTCGCCTTTTTAACGTTACCGTACCCCTAAATTACGTGCCTAGATTTTTTATATAGTTAGGGTATTCTTTTTTTTTAATTTTACGAACTATTTACGATTTAAATATGCGGAGGTTTATATACTTTTTTAGGTTATAGAGGATAAATCGATAGACCCCTTAATTATAAAGAGTGTTTATTTTAATAAGGTCTAATTCCTTATACGGCTTTTTAATAGTTATGATTACGCCTTCTTTACGTAGTTTAACTACTAGCTCGAAATCGGCTTTTTTTTTATTATATAAAAGGTGTTAATTACTTCGTTACTAGTAATGTAGTGGTTTTTTTTCCGGCTTTATAAGCACAAAAGATCGACCTTAACGGGATCACGCTTTTAAAGGAAATTACACGATAT
The DNA here is from genome assembly GCA_030869315.1 of Colletotrichum cuscutae. Classification (NCBI taxonomy): domain Eukaryota; kingdom Fungi; phylum Ascomycota; class Sordariomycetes; order Glomerellales; family Glomerellaceae; genus Colletotrichum; species Colletotrichum cuscutae. The sequence continues at coordinate 160,006 of MPDP01000316.1, forward strand.
AATACACTTTTTAATTACATAATACGCGCAATATATCCTAAGTATGCGCTTAACGTAATATAGTGATTTCGATACGAAAGCCGCTATTTAATTCGGGATAGGTAAGCTACCCTGCGGCGGCGCCGGCCGGAAAGGTCGATAGCAGAGGTCGATAGCAGAGGTCGGCCGCAATAGTCAGAGGCGGCCTTCCTTAACCGCAGAGGTTCTGAACTTTAATAGCGACGTAGAGGTTTCTAGAGAAAGGGCCAAATAGGCTAATATCTACTGCTCTTCGTACCAGAGCTCGCAAAGCGTTACTAATAATAAATTACTACGTTATGGCTTACCGTCGTAATCTTTTATAACGTCTCGCTAGTAATATTAGTACCCTTTTAGTAATCTCCTCTTCCTCGTCGTTTATTAGTACTACTACGACGATTTTATTAAGGGTAACTTTTTATACTTCTATTACGGGTTATATAGTTTTCCCTAGCTCTTTTTCCTTTTATAAATTAAAAATTACTTCGTTAGGATCTATATAATATAGTCTAATTACTATAATTAATACCTCGAGTAGTTAGTCGCGATCTCTTATAACTATATAAGAACGCTTATTAACAAAAATTAATTTATATAACCTAGCCTATTATTAAGTAGTTTTATACTATATTTATATATCTAAATTTAGTAATATATCTAAATTAGCCCCTATATTAAGCTTATTATACGTAGTAATTACTTCGTTAATTTACTTTTTTATACTTACCTCGCATAGCGCCCGTATTATTTTTTTAATTACTCAGGCTCGTTAGTTTATATTTAGTAATAATAACGAGGCTAAGGTCGTTTTTAAATATGCTCTAAATATTAGAAGCGTCAGTATGAGCCCGTTAGGCCCTATAGTATTATTATAGTATTTAAGTACTATTTAGAGGTATTTGTTATTAGCGGAATTAGGATTTTCTTTTTTAATAATTCTAAACGCCCTTTTTAATTATTAATATACCCTTTTTACTTTTTTAATACTATAGTGCGCTTTAATAGGCACTATTTTTAGCTATATACCGTAGGCTGCCGTATTCTTTTTAAATTTTACTAACTTAAAACTAGTATTAGCGTCGGTCCTAATGCCGTTTAATAGTCCTTAGTATATATTAATCTAGCTTTTTCGTAGGGCTACTTATACTATTTTTATTTATAGATCCCGTAGGAATTGCCGTATTTAAAATAATATCGCTTTATTAATTATATATAGGACCGGTCGACTATTTAAATAGAAGATATTAACGACGATTTCTTAATTAAAATTAAGCTTATTACTTAATTTAAATTTGAATTTGCGTAGGCTCTGTGTATTTATTTAGTATTAATAATATACTTTTATTAACTACTTTAGTACCCTTATTTTAATATTATTATTACTTAATTACTTTAGGAGGTTATATAGCCTCGCGATTAATAAGTAACTAAACCTCTAGTATAGTTATCAGAGCTTATTTTTTATTAAGTAATTAATTAACTTCGTGTTATTAGTAAGCTTTATAAACGCGTGCCCCTATTGTCGTTCGACTATTTTAAATTATTTATTATTAGAGATTCTATCTCTCGTATTATTAAATATAATACTTAGTTAGTTTATATTTTTTAAATATAAGAGAAATAGGGTATTAATAAGTAAAATATAAAAAGTTATTGTTTTAAAGTACGTTTTAACTTTTACTATACCTAGGGTAATAATTTCCTTACTTAGGCCGAAGCTAATTTTTATAATACCCGCTATTAACGTATTAAGCGTTACTAGCGCGACTTTTTATAGCGCTTAGAATTACTATTTTTTTCTTATTAATTATTACGATACCTTGGTATTTAGAATAATCTTATAGAAATTATTTAGGCCGTACTTTTTACTTATATAAAATATTTATATAAGCTTAGTATTTAAGTAATTTAAGTAGTATAAAAAGGACCCCTCTAGCTATCCCTAGAATTACTTAGTACTATATTTCTTTTTTTTAAGTATTAAGAGAATAGAATTTTATATTATTAAATTCGTTCTTTTATTTACCTCTATATCCGTTATCTAAGGGACCTTCCCTTACTATTTATAAATAAAAGCTTACTTATTAAGAGCTTTTATTACTTTTTATTCGTTTAGCCTCGTATATCCTCCCGAGGTTAACGGGGTAAAAAAAGAGTAGTTAATCTCGTTAATTTCGTTATAATCTAATTTATTAATATAAGGAGTAAGATCTTTTTTATTTTCTAAATCTTTTATAGGGTACGGATATTTTAAATTACTAAGTTAGTTACTTTTGCTAGGTTCCGTACCCCCAGATCTACCCTTTTATATAATAAGGAATTAATTAAATTAATAAGGGCTAGTTTTACTATCTATTACCCTCGACTTTTTATATTTTTTATATAATTTAATATACTCTTCTTTAGAGTAGTTACTTAACTAATATCTATTTTTTTTATAAATAAAGTACTACTTTTTTTATTACCCTGCTCGCGAGTTAAATCTCTACTTATTTAATAAATCTAGGCCTCCTTATTAATAATTACCGTACTTAGTTTTTTTTCTTTTTTTATTATACGTCCGATCGACCTAATACTATTAATAAGGGCCGTCGTATACTTAGAAATAGGTTTAGTACGGTATTCTTATTTTAATATTAAAACTAGATCTTAGCCTTAAGTAGAGCGTTTCGTAATCTTTAGGTATTTAATATAAGGTTATTTTTATTTTTAGTACGTATTAAATTATAGTATATAAATATCCGACTTTTTACTTATTAATCCCCTTATTTAGCTAGGTTTTTATTAACTTATTAATTTAATTAATAAGCTCTTTAAGAATTTTTATTTACGGTTTGCCCTTTATTATCCTAGCTATAAATATAAAAAAAATTACCTATAGCTTAGATAAGAGCTCTAGATTCTTATTATAGGTTTTAAAGTAGCTTTAGATTATGTTAATAATACTAAAAAAGTCGTTCTAATCGAGATTACGTACTACTTCGTAATAATAATTAAAAGCTTTACTTATAAATACGATATTAATTACCAAATAGTACTAGTATTCCCTAATCCCGACTTTTTCGTAGTAATTGTAAAATATTATTAAGGTTTTTTATAAGACCTCGTACTTCTTTTTAAAATATAATTTTTTTTAAAAAAGATCTTTTTAAAGTTTATAAATTGCTTCGTATTTATTACTAAATTTTTAGTATTTATATATAATCTCTGCGTTACTATATATTATTAATAACTTTAGGTAGTTTACTCTTTTTTTTATTAGCCTATTAGTACCGAATTTCGTATTAGTAATAACAACGAGTTATAGATCGAAATAAGCAGAATTATTAATTATTATATATTTAGTATTATATTTTACCTCTATATATCCTTTTATAATAATAGACTACTATTAGTAATTATAAGAAGGAAATCCGGGTCGTTTACCTTTTTTTAAAATTTATTAAAACGATTATACGCCCTATTAACTTATACCTAGGTCTATAGTACGAATTCCTCTTCTATAATTATCGTTATTAGGATTTTATAAGGTTTTTATAATTATAATTACGCTAGTAATACCCCTCGCTCGTAGAGGAATTTATTAACTACTTTTATAATTCTTAAGCTTACGCTCGCGAACTATTTATTTAGTTAATAACTAAGGTCGTTTACGATTTTATAAAATAGGAGTTACCCCTATAGCCCCTTTTTTTTATAAACCTTAGTTAAATAAATTAATACTACGTTAATTTATTTACTATTAAGTTAATTTACGATTTTATATATTTACGTCTCTTAATAGTCCGGGTTAATATTTACTTATTTATAAAAAATCGGGATTCTATTTAGGATCGGGTTTTTTCCTCTTTTTTTTTACTTTAACTCGCTAGGGGTCGTATCTTAGTTTATACCTATATTAGTAGTTACTAACGTATTTAATTTTAATAGGGATATATTTAACCTGCGCGCTAGCCGTAGTAAACTGGTACCTTTACTACCTAACGAATTTATTAAGGTCTGGGCAATTCCTACTTCTTTTTACTATTTTATTACTACTCTCGTTTTTATTATCTCTAATAACTACTATTAACCCTCTAGATCGCTAAATATTATACTTACTAAGGCTACCCTTTTTATTTAATATAAAAAGGTAGATTTTAATAGTCCTTTTTTTAGTAATAGTAGTAGACGTTTATATTATTATAAGAAGATAAAGTAATTAGTCTCGGGATTTTTATTAGTTACTAATTTCTACTATTTTATATACTCCTAATCTCCTAAGCCTCGTACTTTACGTAATCTTTAAATTACTTCTTCCCTTAACCTACTTCTTCTAGGGTAGTATTTTATAATAATAGTTAAAAATAAACGCTAAGTAGCCCATAAAAAAGCTAAATAAGCTATTAAGTACGGTTAGCGAAGTTAAGCCCTCTTTTTTATAAAATTACGGACTTTAAGGAGGACTTATTAAAAATACTACTTATTACTCGTATTTAGTAAGGTTAGATACCTTAGAGATCTTTTTTTTTATAGCCTCTCGGTACCCTTTTTTATAGTTTCCTAAGTAGTTTTTTTTATAATTTAATTATATAAATTTAGTAATTATTATTCGTTAATAATCCCTTTTATTATTTAGTTAACTTTTTAAAATTAATAATCCCGTACTAAGAGCTAGTAATATAAAAAGGAAGCTTTTTAACAGCTTTTTAAAAGATTCTTTTTTTTTTTTCTTAGCCTAACTTTAGTAAGAGGTCGCTTAGCTTTTTTAAATTAATAACTTTTTTTACTTCTTTTATATAGTTACCTTTTTCTTTAAGCTAACTTCTAATACTTATAATATTCGTAGCTCGAGGCTATTAAAATCTCTAAATCCCCTCCTCTTTTATTAAACCGTCCCTTATACTATATTCTTAAATAATACCTAGGGGGTAGTTAATAAGGTTATAAAGAGATTATTTAGATCGCGGGCTTTTTTATATTTATAAGATTTTTATTATAATAAACCCTTTTATATACCGTAAATCTCTTAGTTTTATAATTTTTATACGGGTTCTTATTATACTTACTAAGAATATTTACGCTTAGGGATCTTTTTTTTTAATTACGTAGTACTTTTTTATATTATATTATTAAGCTCGTTTATTATACTAATTAATTAGGCAGGTAGTTATTATATAAGTATCTCTTTTTACTAATTTAACTCGCGGGCCGGCTACGTAGAGGTTATATTAATAAAAAGGCTACTTAAAGCGGTAATAAAATAGTAGCTATATAAGCGGTTTTATTAATTAGCGTATTTTAATATAATAAACGTCGACCTCTCGTAAATAGTAAAAAGCTATGATTATTCGATTCTATATAGTATTTAAATATTACCCTTTTTTTATCTACTTTTATAAGGTTAATTAGTACGAATCTCTTATTTTGTATAGTATTAAGAGGTCGTTTTTTTTATATAGCGAGATACTTTACCGATTTATAATAGTAGAATTTAATTACTAATTAGTATTAATATCCCTATTATAGGGTAATTAGTTCGAACTAAGGTTTAATAAAGAGATTAATTAAACTATATAAATTTTTACGTATATAAAAAAGGGAGGTTCTAACCGTAAGTTAGGTAGGCTACGAATATTGTAAATAGGGGCCGTAGTTAGTCCCTGCGCTGGCTGCCATAAGCCGAGGTCGAATTGGACTTCTAATCCGACAGTAGGTAATTGTAGCGACAACATTCGACTCTGCTATCTAATCCGGGTATTCTTCATAACGTACTGCTGAAAAGACGATCCATTCTCTTGCTACATCAGTATCCGTAGGAAAGGTTTGGAGCAGCGGTGGCTGTTTTTGCGGTGGTCTTGCGTTTCGGGGCAGGAAGGGAATCATGTGATGTGGCTGTCAATGAATGACGTCGATGTGTGTCTTGACGTCATCTTCTGGGTGTCGCTCGACTATAGTCAATCCCCAACTAGTCCAATCCCACTGCTTCAAAGGTCAATGCATACAAGAAAGACTTCATCTGCTTTTATTTACATACTCGACTTGATTTTACTGTTCATTTAGTTTCTCAGATTTTCCCCATAACTCAAAAGGAAAGAAACAAACGTATTTTCACACAATGTCTTCCCAAAACACCAACACCAACACCCAACAACCCGGCCTCATCGCCGGCCATGCCGAGTACATCAAAGGCGCCGCTGAGGTAAGTTCACAGACATGCAACACAATAAATTTCTTCTGCAACGACTAGACGAGTAGGAGTACTTACAGAATGGAATCAGGCCGCCATTGGCAGCGTTACGGGCTCGCACGCCTGGACCTCGTCTGGAGAGCAAGATAAGGCGCACGCCGCGTCGACGATGAAGGCTGCTGGCGAGCAACGCGATGCATCAACACAGGGATACGGCAAGGCGGAGGAGATTGCTGGCAAGGCGTTTGGGTGTGAGGGGATGAAGACGGAGGGTGCTGCAAGTAAGAAGGAGTAGGGTTCTTTGCAGAAGGTGCCATGATGTTTTATTATGATTGGGCTTGTACGAATAAGATTCGATATTTGGATCACGAAAGCAATGTAAAAAGCACATTCAACTGTACTGCGAGTCTGCAACAACTTTGGATTCCATTTACTACCTGTGTCTTTTAGGTGTATGTAAGGTCCCCCAAAAGTCTAGGCCTCGAACCTGCTGAATCATAATTACCATTTGCTCCCTCCGCCTTATAACTCTTCCCTATGGCTGGAAAGTTTCTCAAGACGTTAATGATGCTCAGTCACAGAAAAGGCCAGTATCCATTGGGCTTTCTGCAAGAATCGTAACGGTTGTTGTTTCTCTTTGCCACCTGCATCTTATTTATGACTGTTGGATTCCCCAATGGCGTTCGATGATGGAGAAGAAAGTCTCAATCAAACTATTCACAAGAATTGCGACAAAGTTGCGTCCCTATCTACAACGTCAAATGCCTTCCTTGCATGCACCAGCCACCAGCCATCTAAGTTCCGACAGCTTCTTTCTCTTGCGGTAAGTCTTGGAATATTCAACCATGATGTCAAGCACAGAGTCGACCATGGACATTCCACGAATCGCGTGGAGCTCAACGGGCGGAATAAACTCCACTGCATCCTTCAAATCGCTCTCGTCAATGATCTTGCCAAAGTTCTCGGGGACCTTGACACACAGGTCAAAGATGGCAAAGTGATTGATCCGCGCCACGGGGACAGGCCCGTTGAATTCTGCCAAGACCATCTCTTTGGCCATATGAATCACCGTCGTGAGCAGCTGCAGCTGCAATGGTGTCTTCTTGACAATCTTCTCTTCCTGGGCTTTGGTTGTTGGGGCACTTTGCCCGTTGATGCGGGCCAAGGCTTTCGTGAGAAATCTTTTCGCCATCTCGCGTAATTGACTTTAGCTTGAAGTGGCAACAAGGATACAAGGCCCAAATTCTGACGAATGTTTCCGATCCTCGTGAGAAGCTCATCAACCATTCAGACCAGTATTCACAAGCCATACTTACCTAATATCGAGAAGTAGCCGCAGTGAAGATCAACACGCAAAACATGCTCTTAAGTCTTAGTAAGTACACGGAACATACTTGTCTTTAGATGACTTCTTATGCGTACTTAATAGCTTCACTTACATTCGGTTCCTCCTCGATTTTATGCCATTACGAGAATATGTTATCAATCGAGGCTTGGATTATAATATTTCCCCAATTTGTCTTTCGCCTGAGGTTGTTGAACGAGACCCGCCACTGGCCACCTTTGAAGAACCGGATACCTTCAACCACCCACCGCAAGGGCCGAAAACAATCTCTTAAGGGATTTTGACTTGAAGGAACTCCATGCAGAGTCACGCGTTTGTCCATGGATATTTGCATTTTGAATATGTTAAGTGGTGGCGGGCCACGCTCACTAGGAGCTGATTTGGCGCCAATGTTCGAGTCAAGCGTGACAAGATAGCAGCCGGAGGCAGCATCTCAAGATCAATTTAATTTGAAGCTTATAGGACGAAGTTTGTAACGTTATGTGGATCATACTATTTCAAGATTTTCATTATGCCTACGGTCCTAGTCTGCCTGTAAGGACTGGCTCCAGTAGGAAATCCTTTAAGCCACCATGTTTAATCGACTGCCCCATGAATAGAAACCAATTCGCTCTCTGAAACTCCTAATCCTCAACGCCACCACCTAGCAAAATGCCTGGTATTTTCCAAAGTTCCCGTAGCGCCAATTACCACCCGCCATTCTGCTTGCGACGAATCTCCTGGTCAAGCTGGTCCTTCATATTCTGGCGTCTCTGGATCTCGTCATCGAGACGATCCTTCATGCGCTCCCTGTTGCGAATCTCCTGGTCGAGTCTGTTCTTCTCGGAGTAGTCGCAGTTACCGCCGCCATTACCAGAGCTAGAGCCACCACCAGAGTTGAAACCACCGCCAGAGTTGAAGCCACCACCGTTGTTTCCGTTCTTGTATGCTCCGCCGTTTCCGAATGATCCGCCGTTTCCATATGTGGCAGCAGTGTTCACATTTTTGGCAGCTTCAGCTCGGGTCTCGATGGAAGCGACGGAATCGACTTCAATGTCTGGGACGTTGCGACCACTCAACAGTGGTGTTGCGATAACGCTGGAGATGAGGGTGGCGATGAAGAGGTTCTTGATGGCAACCATTTTCTTGGAGTTATAATAAGCCGAGATGCTCGAGGTGAAGTGTAGGAGGATTTGATTAGTTACGGAGATGTTTCTAGGTGAGGTGGTCTTGAGTGAGATGAGTTTGTTCGATGAGGCTGCTGATCAGAAATTGTCGATGAAAGTGGAAATACACTCTCCTCATGTACTTCTTCTGTTCTTAGAGTCAAAACCACTGATGCCGAGACCGACACATCAAAATCTCCCCGTTTAGTCTTTTGACTAGGCAGAGTACGTTCGACGCTATCATGCACATCGAGTGGCCTTGGCCGACAAGCTTCGGCATGGTGAGGTAGGTGACACCATCACAATTCGGCCGCATGCCATCGGCGGTAACCATTTTTCTCCACTTGTTGCGAGCTACGAGGGCGACCACGAAAGTTTCCACCTCCAGTATGCCTTGAGGGAACTGGGCGTTGGGCAGGCCGACGGCACGCTCGGGTGCATACAACATCACGCCTCGCTCGGACCGTTGTCGTTCGTGAGTTGCCATTGTGCCAGTAGCAAGTTCGGATGAAGCCCTTGGAGTTGCTCATGGCTAGCCAGAAAGCGAAAGCCCGTGGGCGAGGGGTTAAGCTTTTTGTCTCTGGGCACAGCCAGATTATAGACCAACACGGTTAGGTATGGGGTGACGACTGCAACATGGAGGCTCGCGACTCAGGCAGGATGCCGGTCGACGACCGTGCATGACTCCCGCCGACAGATGGAAACGAAACTGGATAAGGCTTGGCAGGTAGGGCTGGCACATACCAACGGGCGGCGCGCAGCACACGTTCTCTAGGGGGGAAGACAGGATGGGGTTAGAGCAAACGAGGCGGAAACTTCGGCGTAGTGGGCGAAACGTTGATTTCCTTCGCTCAGAGCACCTAGTAGTCGTACGCGGCAAGTGGCCGACATTTCTAGAAACACCACGCTAGTCTTCACAGGGTCTCTTTTGCCGACATAACTTGCATAGCCCAGAGCTTAACGGGCGATCGTCAGCGGTCTGGAAGAGGTCGATGCGTGACGTGTTGGTTGGCGGGCATCCCACGCGGTCTCCGGTTCGATCGTAACTTTCCGCGGATAGTTAACGATAGCGAGGGCCTACCGACGATCCCGACGGGGTGGTAGAGACGGGAAGCCGTCGATCATCGAAGTGCGCTTCCGCCTTGGAGCCCAATGGGCGCTCCCCCAACCGATTGCCGACGCGACCACGCTTTGCTACACGATGACTTCGGCGTTTGATCTGCCCTGTCGGCGGGTAGCACTGAGGTCCTGCCGAATGTGCTCTAATTGTATGCTTATTTCGTAGTAAAGCTCGGAACCACACGCCATTCGCTGTCGGTTCACGAGTCCGAGATTCGCCTTGCCTACTGCCTTAGTACGCCGTTTAGGCGTGCTCGTTCGATTTTCTCCATAGCTCATAACATGACACTTAGAACCATGCTTATGTTGTGTTCAGCAGGCGTCACCCTCAGCTTGTCCTCGAGAAAAGGGTCGACCTGCCAGATCGAGCTCAGAGTTCTGCCAGATATGCGTCTCATGCTTTGCTGTCATTTGACTCCCGTAAAGCAAGGCAGAGTTCCAGCTTCCACATACGCGTCGCCGATGCCATGAAGGAGTCTGATTTGTTACCCCCTTGTCAATCCATTAGCCTCGTCCAATGCCAGTGCCCCAATCATTTTAAACACTTCTTAGCTCCTCGTTTGAGTCCTTGAAATCCCCGTAGTCCCCGCCTGTAACCCCGCCACTAAGACCACGCCCGCTTGGTGTCAGTTAAGCTTTCTTGTGCCTGGGATCAAGGGTCGTGAATTTGTCAACGCAACATGCCCGGCTAGGCGGTCGGCCGAGACTTACTATTTGCCCGGACCAAGAAATATTGTGTAGTAGTCGCCAATCGTCATGGGGATGCAGCTAAACATTCATTGTCAGTTCGACTAATTCTTGTACTACTTCAAGATTGTGCGACAAATCCATCAACGCATTTTCAAGTTCTGCTAAATTTTGCTAAGCTTTTTTCTTTTTTTCCTTTTTTTAAGCTGCAGTAGTCTGCCACAGCTGGCCGACCAAGTGCTTACCGCCATTGCCAGGCAGGCAGCAAACTTATCTTGCCAAACGATCATACTTATCTGAATACACCCCTTTCGAAGCTTGCCAGGTTATGAATCTCCCACTTTGGACAAAGTTTTGCCTCATTAATTTAAGAAATCGGTGAAAGGTAGATTTCATCTAGTAAGAATCTCTACGGAACATCGATCTCCGGTTTCTTAATAAAGAGTACCTAAAGCTTCGACAGCCTTTAGAAGATGTTACGAGTTATAGCACGTAGAAATGGGCATACGGAGTATAGTAAAAGTAGCTTAACTATCTAAGTAGAAATAGATAAAAAAAAAAAGGTCTATATATACGGTATCTAAAATAAATACGTAATTTAGCACGTAATAAGCACTTCGTAAAATACGGATTACGTAATATACCCCCTAATTACTACCGCTAGGGAGCTATTATACTTAAAATAAGATCTTTAAATACTCTTATAAAGGCTAGATTTAGTTAAATATAAATAAAAAAAAATAAGCATAAGAGATATATATTTTTTCAACCGCGTTTATTATAAATATGTCCCTTTATTTAAAATAAATAGAATTTTAATTCGGAATAGCGCGTATCCCGCTATTTTTAATATATAAATTACTAAGAGCGAAGCTACTTAGTTACCTTATTTGTTTTTTTATTCTACCTTTGCTGGCTGCTCGGGCGGTTCTCGGTATCATTTACACGGTATTAATACACAGTATCAATGGATACTCCCACTGTCTCGATAGACTCTTAGTTACCTTATATATATCTAAATTCTTATAGCGTCGCCTAGTTATTATTATTTTTTTTTAACTTTTTATAGTTATTATAAATACCCCCGTTTACTACGTACGTACCTACGCTATCGAATTATTTATTAATTTTATTTTAAATATAAATATTTAATATATCTAAAAATAATAATAAGTTTAATATAATTTTTATAATACGTTTTATATATAAAATATATAGTTTACTAAGAGTTTAAATAAGTAATAATAATAATAAGCCCCTCGAGGTTATTATTCCCCCTTACGCTCTCTAACTTACTTACTAAGGCCTAGTTACTAAGCTCTCCCTCCCTAGTTAAGAAGATATCGAGGCTATTAATTAAAATACTAAGAACTTTATTAAGTTCGAGGCTCTTTTTAGTAATATTAATAAGAGTAATAATAAAGTAAATAATAATAATAAAAGCTCTAATAAGCTTTTATTTATTTATTTTTTAAAACTTAAGAATAAAAATAAGTTTAGTTTAGAAATCGAGCTCTTTAAAAAGGGTATATTATATATTATTATTTTAAAAGTTCGTATTTAATATTATTTTAAACTTTAAAAAACGTAAAACTAGTTTTTTTTAAAAAGGTAATAAGAAGTAAAAAAGAACACCGAGAGGCTAAGGTACCCCCCGTAATAAGTATAGTTCTTTTTACTATTCTAAGCTTATTTAATATATACTTAGTCCTTAAGAAGCTTAAAAAAAAAGCTCCTAAAGAATAAGAGATCTAATATATACCCTATTTTTAAATAGCCCTCTAGTATATTAATTATAAAAATAGTAATTATTATTTTATAAAAAGTAATAGCTAGTATATATATTATTTTAATAGCCGTTCGGCTACGTAATATATTAATATACTAATCGTTTTATAATTAATAACCTAGGCCCTTACTAAGGCTATTATAAGTAGTACTCCCTCTTTTATAAATATATTTCTTTTATTATTAAAAAACGTATTCTTAACTATAGTTTTAGTAAGATATTACTAAGCTCTGTAGTATTATTTATTAAATAAATAATAATACTAAGATATATAAGAACTATATTAGCTTTTATACTAAGGACTTCCTCCCCCCGCGCCCCTAGGCCCCTTTCTTAAGTACGCTTATATTATTAGTTATACTTATTATAATTATTTATAACTAACTTTTTATTATACTACCTACTCCCCTACTCTAAGTTATTAATTTAATAGTCGCTCTACCTCTTACTTTTTTTATTTATAGCTTCGAAGACTTTAAGGCGTATAAAGCGCAGTTCTCAATAAGTATAACTAGTCTTTTTATTATTAATGCTATAGTTCTAATAATCTCGTACTTTTTAAACTAAGATTTTAAATAGTAAGCATAAGCCCTAGTCTTATTTATATATATATATATATATTTTATAAAATAAGGTTAGTTTAGGAGTTTAGGCCTTTAAGCTAAGAAAAGTTCTATTTTATTTATTTTTAAGCCTTTAGGCTATACTCCGGGTTCTACTTATTATTTATTTTTAAGTATTAAGTTTTTTTAAACGTAGCTTAAATTAATTATTTCTAATTACTTTAACTATTTATAATAACTTCTTACGTATTATAAAGGTTAAAAAGTATATAAAAATGTTCGAACTTAGCTTATAAAAGGTTTTTAATAAGCTTATTTATTAATATATTTTTTATTATTATATAAGTAACCTCAAAGCTATTTTTAGTATATTCTTATCTTAGCTATATATTTTATATATTAATATAGTATAGTTAAGTAGTTATTTTTTTTCTTTTTTTTATAATAAGCCGAATTATTTACTAATTATTATAGTTAACTAACTATACTTCTCTTAAGTTAAGGGTAATATTTTTAAAAAAGTACTTTAGAACTATAATCTCTTTTACGGTTTCTTTAAAATAGAAAAGCTTAGCTTCGGTAGTTAATATCGTAACTATTATTTAGCGTACTAATTTTTATTAAATAGGGTTACTCAAAGGAATATTATATAACTTTAAAATAATCGTCGTATTACCTCGTTATTTACGAAGCTAGTATCTCTAGCTAGGAATAATAATTATATACTTAGTACGCTACCGTAATAGAGCATAAAATATTTTATTATATAGAGATACTAAACATATTAGTTAATTCTTTTAATATAAGTTACGCTCGGGTTAGTTAAGAAATATAATAATTATAAGTAAGTAAAAATGACGTTTAGTCTAATTATAATAGCTATATAAAGTATACTTCCGACTTTTTCTTAGTAGCTCTTTATTTCCTCTTTTATTACTTATCCCTCGTTTAATCTAAACTCTTTTTTTAAAAAAAAGAGTAGCTAGATATAGCGAATTTATAAGGTCAAAGCGCTTAATAACTCGCTCAATATATACGTCGTAAATAAAATAAATTTTATAAATAAGACGGTTTTATAAAATCCGTACTTTAAAAAAGTAATTAATCAGTCCGTTCTTTTTAAAGTTAATATATTCTTTTATATTATTAATAATTTTCTAAGCTACTTTTTAGTCGTTTTAATAATAAAAAATAATAAAGTTATTAATATAAAATACTAGTATTACTTTTTTATTTACGGTTTAGTAAATATAAATCTCTTTATAACTATATATTATATTTATATTACGAAGTATAGAGGTAAAAATTTAAAACTATAAAATTAATAAGTCTTAGAGGCCGTATAGAGCGTATTAGAGTTTATTTATTTTTTTAATAACCTTATATCCCTCTAAGAGTTTAATAATTACTAGTTTCTCGTTCTTAATAAGTGCGTTAAGAAATACGTTAATAGTATTATATTAGTTAGTCTTAAGGTTAAATTAGGTAATTATTATTATTATAAACTTAAAGGCCTTTATAATAAGCGTTAAAGCGTACGTATTTTATAAAGGGTTAAGTAGTTATATATTCCCCCTTATATATATACGTACTTTTATTTTACTAACCTCGTTATTAATATTATACTTATAAGTATATACTTATTTTAATAAAAATAGACTCCCTTATTTAGAATTACGGTCGACTTTTTTTTATATACTAATATCTTATAGCTTTTTTATTTTTATATTTATAATATCCCTAAGTAGTTTTTATAATTATTATAAGAAATATTTAATATTACTAAACTTCTTTAGTAAGTTTTAAAAATTAACTTTAGTAAGTCGGGGTTTTTAAACTCCTCTAGAGCGCTCTAAGTAGGTCCTATAAACTACTCTTTTTATTACTTAATAAAATATTATATATCCTATACTACTTTTTTTTATAGCTTTTTATTAATTAAGTATAAAAATAAAAAAAGTAGTCTTAGTAATAGTTATAATAATTACCGTTTTTTATATTTAAATATAAAAGCGTTATAAAAATATTATTATTAAAGCGTCGTAGAGGTCTACGGGCCCGGTTTAAACGTTTAGGACTTAGTAAAGCTTTACTTAGTACTTAATAAAGTAGTTCTTATAAGCTCTGTTCTTATATAGTATTAGAGGTTTATTATAAAGCTTCTTTACTAACGTCGACTTTAGCGTTAAGAATCGCTTTTTTATAATTAGTACCTCGTTTATTATATACTTTAGCGTTTTATTAAAAACTATTAAAAATTAAAAGCTTAAGAACTTCTATAGTATATATAAGCGCTCGTAAGGAGGAATATAAATTACGTAAAGCTATTTATAACCCGGTTATTATACCCCCTTTTTTATTTCTACCCCCGAGCTCGTATAAGGGGGTTATTTTAAAAATTAATAATAATAATAAAACTATAGTAGTCTCTTTAGTCTTATTAACTACACCCTATAGTACGCCTATTAGTTACTTAGCGTCCTAAATAATTAAAATTTTAATAATAATACTATCCTCGATTATAAAGTTATTTTAAGTATTAGTATTTTCAAAGTTTAAATCTACTTCCCTAAGTACTCGAATTAACTTATTATTAATATTAAAAAGTTCTTATAACTCTTAAACTATTAAATTTACTTACTTATCTACGATAGCTTACTCTTTATATACGGGATTATAAAAAACTTCTTTATTAAACTTAATATTCTTTATAATAAATACCTACTCGAGCGTAAGTACCTAGATCTTATATAAGTTATACGTTTTTAGTACGTATTTAACTAAGTATCTTATATATTTATAAAGAAGTACTTTAAACTCTTTTTAATATATACCCCTCTTATAATCCCTATAAAGAGGGTATATATAGTAGTTATATACGTAGAGATTACTAAAATACGAGGTTATTAATTTAGAATTATATACTTAGTAACCTATTTATTACTAGTATTAATACTACTTTTATTAGTTAATTTTTATTATAATAAGTAAATCTCCGTTATTAGCCTCTCGTAAGGTAATATTATAAGTAAAGATTATTATTAATACTATTTTGTCCTATAGATTTATAAAGAGGTTTATAATAAGGTATATTTTATAAGCTTTAGTAATTACTAATTAACCTACTCTTTTTATATTACTTATAAGTTCTTTTATATATAGAAGTAAAAGCTCTATTTTAATCCCTAGCTCGCTATATTATATTTTATATACGCGTTTAATGTTAGTAATTAAGAGGGTAATCTTATTATTATTTTTAAAAAAATAGATTAGAGTCCCTTTTTAATAATAAATCGCTACCTCGAGGCTTTATAATATAAAAAATACTTCCTCCTCTATTTTAGTCCTTAAAAAGAACCCCCTAAGCTACTTAATATATTTATTAAAAGCTATAAGTATATACTATTGTTTATTAAGAAATAGCTCGAAGTAAAATAGATTTTAGTATATATAGTACTATAGTTATAAAGCTCTTTTTAAGGGTAGTCTTCTTAAGATTATTAACTTAGCCTCGGATAATATATATACTTTATACTTAACTTATAATAGAGGTTTAATATATATATTATAAGTTTTATATAGTAATTAATAAAGAGTATTAAGTTTAAAATAACCTATTTTAAAGTACTATAAGAGCGTGCTATTAGACCTCTTATAAGTACGTTAATACGAATAACGGAATTTTCCTTAGCTAATTAGTAATATTATACTAACTAGGCTCTATAAGACACGCTTAAGGATTATAAAAAAAAAGTAGGATTAGAAAGGCTTATATTCGAAGAAGACTAGGTTATTTTTTTAAATTAGCTACTTTTTAATAATACTTTTTTAAAGCGTTCCCTATTATAAAGTGTAATCTAGACCGTAGTACTAGAGTGCGCTTCTATTTAGCAAAGTTTTTAAAACTATTTGTTTTTTTATTTATTTTTTTATTTTGCCTTTACTAGCTACTCGTGCGGTTCTCGGTATCATTTATACGGTATTAATACACAGTATTAATAGATACTCCCACTGTCTCGATAGACTATTTTTTTTAAATTTTCTACTTTTTTAACTTTCCCTCCTATAAAGTTTATAACTACGGATCAGTCTCTAATACTATATTAATATAGAATCCCTCGACGTAAGTAATATTCTAAAGCTTTAGGTTATAAGTTCCCTTCCCCTTAGGGCCGTTTAGAACGCCCTTTATAATACGAGTACTATATATAATAATAAGTAATATAATAGTCCTTAATTTAACGTAATTATTATTACTAAAGAGTACGTAACTCTTAAGTTTAAAGAGGCTCTTATTATTAACTAGATATATTATTTTATAACTATTTATTACTATATTTTAAAATAAAAAATAAGCGCTACTTATAAAGGTACTAAAGATTGCGTTTATTTCTAAGTCCTAACCTTTTATAAGTATAGTAACTACGTAGCCCTCATTAATATTAATAAATAAGCTCGCTTTAGATTAGTTAGAGGATCTTTTTAAAAAATCGGGGTTTTTAAGGGTTCTATTATTCTTTAGCTATTTAACTTTTTTAAACTTATTATAAAGTAATTTCTATTTATTTAATTTAATAGTAATAAAGACCTCCTCTACTTAGCTTTTTAATATTTATATTAATAACTTACTAACGTTTCGGCTTATAAGTACTTATTTTAACTTTTAATAAGCCGTCGGCTTTTATAAGTATATATAATTATAAAAATATATAATATTATTTTTATTATTTATATTATTAGCTATATTAAAACGTTTTATAATAGTAAAATAAGCTCCTTTTTATTCTAAAGGCTACTTAGTATATACGTCCTAAGTAACTAAGCTAAATATATACGTAATCTCCTCGAGGGTCTTAGTATTCGTTCTAAAAGCTATTAATTTATTAAAAATCTCGTATATACGTTAGCCCTATATAGGGTTAAACCTAGACTTAACTATAACTAAGAAGTTAAGTATAGCGATCTCTTTATTAATTTCTAAAATATTATACGATTTAGCTCGGAAATAAATAAACTACTACTCCTTATATTAACATTATAAGTTAACTCCGGTCTTTGTTTTATTAAAGGTTTAGTAATATTCTTTTTAAACCGTATTTTTAATTACTATTTTAAAGAGCGAAAGTTCTTATTTTAGTTATTTAATAAGTTATTATATACTAAACTTAGAGCCGCCCTTAGTAGCTTTTTAAAATACGTATTTATAAAGAGTAGTATTAACTAATTTTATTAATTACTAAGCTAGGAGTTTAATATATATATTAACTATATTATATTCTTAAGCTTTAAGTTATTTATATTTAGTATTAAGCTCTTATTATTTTTAAATACTCTTAAATATATAAATCCTCTTTATAAGTATAGTATAAGAATAGATTTATTTATATAAAGTAAGTAATAAAGCTAGTTTTATAAAAAGAAACCCGGATTAGTTCTATAAGTTACTCGTATTTAAAGAGGTCGAAGGGATTATACTAAGAGTTAAGTTTAAAAGCTCTTAGTAAAAGATTTCTTAGTTTTTTTAGTTATATTTAAATACTTTATAACGTACTTAGTAAGCTTATAGCTCTTTTTTATTACGAGTTAAGACTAATTATCCGAATTTAAAAAGTAAAATAAGCGTTATAAAAAGGTCGAGGAATATATTAGAGTCTCGAGCGTTCAGGTCGACGTATTTTTAGACCCCTATACCCTTACTTATAATATAAAAAGTATTAAACTATTTAATTTAATTATTATAACTAGTTAACTTAGCTTAGGCTAAAATAGGTATAAGTATATTTATTATCTTAAAAAAATTATAAAAATCGTATTAATAAGTACGTTATCGTAATATAGGGTCTTAACTAAGAGCTAGGCTTATAATTATTATAAGTTATAGTACGTAATAATAAGTATACGGAGTATAATAAAAATAGCTTAACTATTTAAATAGAAATAGATAAAAAGAAAAGGTTTATATACACGGTGTCTAAAATAGATACGTGATTTAGTACGTAACGGGCACTTCGTGAGATGCGGATTACGTGACAGAAGAACTAGTCTGATTCCACGCATTGGCACACTGGACTGCACTGGGCGATTGAGCTTGGCTAGATGTAGCTTTTATGTGGCGATTGCCGAATTGAACAGAGCTGGGTGTGGCTTGAGCGATAGTTTGGCTCAAATAGTTGGCTATCATGTCTATATTTGTGTCTTCAATTCAACTCTTTATGCTTGCCTTACTCAAACTTTGTGGAGATTTGAATCTCTCCACTTCGGAGTCAAAACCTTTCTTGGGCGGTACGTGGGCGGCAATAATGACATTTTGCCCCTCAGGGCCTTTGCGAACTCACTAGGAAGAATCACAGACTATATCAAATCAAACGGTATGGTGTTTTTCCGAAACAACTCAACTTAACAGTGGCGACTGAATTTGAGGTTGGATTAAAAATAGACTTGGTTCAATAAAATGGATGACCAGAGAAAGATGTAGGTTCTTCGCATCAAGCAGAGCATAGTGATGCCATTCTCCTCGCTCCCAGCGCCCTACACCAGTATGAGTCTCAAGCCTCTTTGAGAGCTGTTAGATATATGTAAGGTTCCACTCTAGGGCACCTCGCAACATGTCCATCATGAAGGGCGGTGGAGATGTAGTGAACATATAACCCCTGCTCGTGTATCGGAGCTCTCGAATCAAGCTCTGTGGTTCGGTGAGAAACCCCGCGGGCAAGCCAAAAATTCGGTTGAAAGATCCGCAAACCAAGACGTGAATGTTCGTCCGCGAGGGGAAAGAGATGAGTTGCCTTGGGTCTAAGTATTGAGAAGTGCAGTGGAGGAGGATGGTCATGACGGACTCTGGACCTGTGATGGCAGCAATCTCTTCGAGGATAGACGAAAGCAGATGGTGTGCCGAATCCTCTCCAACGCGGACGTAGACCGTGAGACATAGCTTTCTGTTTCTTCGATGGAGCTTTCTAACCTGTTGTACAAGTTGAGAGAGATCGACGTAACCCAGTAAAGTAGGGGCATCCTTTTTTGATGCCATTGCAAGGCCATCCCGAAGAAACTGGGATGCGCCTCGTTCAAACAGCATGAAATGCTTCGTATGTCCTATCAGAGGACGTGCAAGCGCTGCTATAGTGGAAGCCAACCCGATAGAGGCGTCCGCATAGGTCAAGGCGGCTTCCATGCCCGTGGCACGAGCAATGAGGTCCTCAACCACAAGATGGGGAGGAAACGTGCCGCAGATCCATCTGGCACCGCCTGCTCCAATGCCATACTGAGCACGAGATCCATGACCTATGTCGAGAATTCGAGGACCGCAAGTGCTATCAAGTCATTGTGTAAAATCTCGGCATTGTTCCTGATATTTACCTCAACCCACGGTCTAGAAACCTTGGGATTCCAAACCATCTCAAGTGAAATATCTATCCAGTCTCTCCTATATCTTGATATCCTCAGAGCAAATCTGTCACAGATTATTTCCTGCCGAGTCTCAGCCATACACATAGGTATTGATGAAGAGTCAGCCAAGCTTTCTCTTGGCATTGAAGTCCCTATTCCCGGGCCAAAACGTATGTTGTTTGCAACAAACAGTCCTCCCATCTGAATCAAGGGACACAATATTGATCAGGTCTTAGCATTGCCTATCCTCGGCAACATCTTGGACATCGATCTCGTCAGCCCACTGGACTCCCTTATTGGGCTTGTTAGCGAAAACGGTGAACTTTTGGCGTTTTTTGTTCTTTTCCATCCAACACACTTGTGCGAGTTCATGGTGCTGATTCTCCAGGCCCCATTTTCTCTCTTACCTTTGCCGGCACGAGGGAAATAACGATCTCAAGTCGCGAGCTGGTGAATGAAGTCAGCGATGAGAGCCGGTTTTGCAAGATCGTCACGAGTGGTATTGAGACAATGCGAGCAGCAGCCGGCGACGGGCTCTTCACAGCGCAGCACAATAATCATACTTGGGGTGTGGCACACCGCATCCTCATGCCGGTGTTTGGACCCTTGAAAATTCGCAGCATGTTTGACGATATGAACGATCTTTCTGAGCAGTTATGTCTCAAGTGGTGAACAGATTACGATGCAACATCCGGACATCTCGTGACCCACTGGCTAACAAGCGATAGGGCCCGACATTGTCATTCTGCACCTATTGAGGTGGCTGATGATTTTACTCGGCTGACACTGGACACCATTTCTCTCTGCGCCATGGACTATCGCTTCAATAGCTTCTATCTCGACAAGAAGGCTCATCCATTCGTGGAGAGCATGGTGGAAGTCCTCGCTGAAGCGGATCTACAAGCCGTTCTTCCTGACGTTTTCAGCCTCCTTCGGCCCAGAGCGATGTCCAAGTTTCGAAATAACATCGAGCAGATGCAGGCTACTTGTCGCGATATCATTGCTCAGAGGCGTCAAGCTAACGGCAAAAAGATACCCAACGACCTCCTCGATGCTATGCTCAACGGCAAGGACCCGGAGACTGGTGACTCTCTGAGCGAAGAGGCAATCGTACACAATATCATCACTTTCCTGGTGGCCGGTCACGAGACTAGTTCAGGTCTTCTGTCTTTCGCCATCTGCTACTTGGTAGAGCATCCCCAGGAGTTGAAGAGGGCACGGGAGGAGGTGGACAGGGTCGTGGGTCATGGCCCAATCAATGTGGACCATCTTCAGCAACTCCCCTTTTTGGACTCCGTCTTCCGAGAGACATTGCGTCTTATGCCCACAGCGCCTGGATACTATGTTACCCCATTTAAGGACGAGGTCATCGGTGGAAAGTATCTGGTTAAGCCAGGTGAGGCTTTGTGTGTTCTCCTGCACACACTTCACCGTGATCCCAAAGTTTGGGGTTCCGATGCGGAAGAATTCAGGCCTGACAGAATGAGAAACCTGGAAGACATCCCTCAGAATGCCTGGAAGCCTTTCGGCAACGGTATGCGTGGTTGTATTGGTCGAGCCTTCGCTTAGCAGGAGGCCCAACTCGTAAGTCGCCCAATCCTTCAGATCCTGACTTTTTCCCTCATGTTCCTGGGGGCTCACAACTGTTGTAGGTTATCTCAATGATTTTGCACAACTTCGACCTTTCTAAAGGCGACCCCGGCTACAGACTCAAGGTCAAGCATCTTCTCACTATCAAGCCCGCCAACTTCAAAGTTCGTGTTAGCTTAATGTCGTATAGTCACAATAGGGGCATCGACGTAAATAAGAAAACGGTTATTTATTAGAAATAGAAAATAAGCACGAAGTACGCTCTAATATAGAGGGTATAAGTAAAATAAGCTTTAGTAATTATATAACCGAGGTTATATAACGTATAATAAGGCTATAAATAATTAAAACTATTATAATATACCCCCCTAAATAAAACTATGTTTAGAAAAAGCGTATTTAACTACTTATTTGATTTTATATTCTGCCTTTGCTAGTTGCTCGGGCGGTTCTCGATATTAATTACATAGTATTAATACATAGTATTAATAAATACCCCCACTATCTCGATAGGCTATTTAACTACTTATATTATTATAAAAAAGTTTATTTAAACTAGAAAATTACTTATTAATATATAAGAATTTATTTATAAAAAGAATTATAAAATAAATCGGTCTATATATAGAGTTATAAATAAAAATTAAATTAACTATAAATTAACTTTTATATTCGTTATTATAAGTAATTTTAAGGCTATATTATGAATAAAAATTATAACTAAGGGACGACCTCTTATTAGTTAAATAATTAACTTATAGTTAAGGGTAGTAAATATATAAATTTTTTGTTACTACTTATAATATAAACTTTCCTTTTTTTAAACTTATACGTACTTCCTAAGTTCGTATATTAATAATAAATACTAATATTATTAAACTTATAAAAAGTTAAGTTATACCCCTATTTTGGAAAGGTATATGTAGGACTTAAGTATAAAGTTTTTATATTTTAAATAAAAAATAATAAGAGAAGTAGGAGTATTTATAACTACTAATAAAACTCTACTTATATTTTATAAAGTATATTCTAAGCTATTTTTATTTTATTTCTTATTTATAAATTAATATATAAACCTTAATTTATATAATAATAGCGTTATATAAGGCCCTTAAGTATAATAGTTTTCTAAATAAAAATAAGAATAAGGGGGTTTATATAAATAAGGCCTTAGTAAAAGAGGTATTTATAAACGCTCTTTTTATACTAAAAGTGTTATTAAAAGAACTTATTAAGAACGTAATAATATTAGCTATTTTATTTATAAAAGTACCTAATATGTAAATTAAAATTAATATTTTTATTAACTTATATATCCCTCTAAGTATATAGCCCGTATTTAAGTTCTTTTTAAATAAGTACGTACTTATTCTTTTAAATAATAGCCTCTTTTTAAATAACTTAACAGGGTTATTAAAATAACTTTATATTCTCTAACTATAAGTTACGCTTTTTAATTAAAAACCGGGCCCCCCTAGGCTATTTTATTACTTTTTAAACGTCTTTTTATTTAGTATAATTATTTTTTATATATTATTTATATTTAAGAACGATATAAAGTATTTAAACTTCGCTTTAGAAAGGTTTTTTATAAAACTGTTAATTAGTATTTTATTTCTTAATATATAAACTACTCAAAATAAGCTTTTTAAGTACTCTAATTATAACTATATATTTTAAATATTAATATAATATAAATAAATTAAAATACGTTCCTCTTTTTTTATTATAAGTTTAATTATTTAATAATTATTATAATATACTTTTTATATATTACTAAGCTCTAGTAAGATATTTTTAAAAAAAAAGTATTTAAAAATAAGTATTTTCTTAGTTATATATTCTAAACTTAGTAACTTAGCCTCCGTAGTTAACGTAGTTATTATATTTTAATAAGTTACTTTTTATTAAATAAAGCTTTTAAAAAAAAGAGTTTATAAAACTCTATAAAAATCTTTAAGTCTTTTTATTATTTATAAATAAAGTATTATTTATAATTAATAATACTTATCTACTCTTTAAAATCCTAAAATATATTATTAAATATTATATATAAAAAAGATATTATATAACCTAATTTATAAGAAAATAATATTAATAAAATAGGTTTATTAAGAACTAAGAGAATAGAGCGTATATAAAAATAACGTTAACCCCCTGACGGAGCAATCCGCCGGGGCCGTACCGTGTATTACGTATTAGGGAAAACTAGGTATATTGCGCTCTATACCTAATTACTAATCAAAACTCCCGACCTATTGCCGCCCATCTAGAGAGCGAGCTATACCCACTCTAACGTATATAAAACCTCCTAGTACTAGCTTATATAAGTAGCTAGATCTTATATTATATACTCCTTTTTATCGAGGGTTAGGGGACCCCTTATATATTCTCTTATATTTATAATATAGCCCGTATTAAAGGGATTTTTAGTTTTATAAAGTATAATTTCTAAGTTAGTATTAATATACTAAATTTTAACGTTTATATTAGCCCAGCTATTTATAATATTTATATTATTATTTAGCTAGATTTTATATTACTAAAAAGTACTATACTACTCCTTAAGCGTACTTACGTTAGCTACGATAGCTAGGGCGTCGAGGGGGCCTAATTTATTAAGCCCTAGAGGGGGGGACCTATTAAGGGGTATTTTTAGTAGAGTAGGTTCTTAATAAGGTAGTAGTTTATATATTAATAAGTGCGTTTAATAGGTTTATTTAATAAGCTTATTTAATAAATTTATTTAGTTTAAATAGAGCTTTGGGCGATATTAAAAGTAATAAGGATAAAAAAAATCTTTACGAGCTCTAGTACGAGTAACTAAATATTAGCCCTTTTAGCCCTTTTTCTAAAAACCTCTACGTCGCTATTAAAGCTTAGAACCTCTATAGTTAAGAAAGGCCGCTTTTAATTATTATAACCGATTATTATAGTTAATTATTATAGCTAACTTCTATTATTAACCTTTCTAACCGGCGCCGCTACGTAATAAAGAGGGCAGCTTACCTATCCTAAATTAAATAGCGGGTTTTATATTAAAATTACTATATTATGTTAAGCGCGTACTTAGGATATATTGCGCGTATTATATAGTTAAAAAGTATACTATATTATATAATTTCTTTTAAAAGCATAATCCCGTTAAGGTCGATCTTTTATACTTATAAAGCCGGAAAAAACCACTATATATAAAAATAACGTTAAGTAAAATTATAATTACTATATATAATATTAAACTAACTTTTTTTAAAAAAAGCTTAGTTTTATTTAGGAATATAATCTATAGGTTCTTTATTAAAAATCGTTAATAATAAAGTTATAAAATAATAAAACTAATAAGATCGAACTTCTTAGCTACCTTCTCGAAATATTAATTATAAATAAATATACTTTTTAATTTAATTAACTATAAATAACCCTTATTTTTAAATATTATAAAACTAGCCCTTAGTTTTTTATTTCGTACTTCTTTTTAAGTCCTTTAGTTACTTAATTAGCTTTTTAAATATAGTTTTATAATAAAAAACGAGGATATTATTTATATAAAAAAGAACTAATACCCTTATAATTAAATTTTAAAATATGTACGGGTCCTCGTTTATAAATAAAAAACCTACGTTTTTAAAAAATAATACTAGCTCTTTATATTATAATAATAGAGCGTTACGAGCGCTATATAGGGCCCGCTCGAGCTTTACAAATATTCTTAGCTTATAAAAGCTATTTAAAAGTTTATAAATAATAAGAGGGTTACTTAGCTTTTTAACTATATTTAAAAAGATATTTATAATATTATATTAATATATTTTTTAATTAAATTAAGTAATAATAATTATAACTATTCTAAACGTCTTAATTATTAACGTCGCTACGTAGGTTTCTTTCAAAAAGTATTGTTCTTAAAAGTCCTCCCTAACGTAGATTCTTATTTTATAATAATTAAAATAATTATTATTATTAAGTTTATAATTAAATACTTATTTAAAACGTATAAGTTTAAAAATAATTAACGCCCTATTAACTACTTTTTAAGTATTTATTTTTCTTAACTTTTAAATTTATAACTATATTATTTTTATAAATTAGCTTTTTAAAAATTCTAGTATTTTAAAAATATCCTTTTACTTCTTTAGAAAAATAATTGAGTAATTTATATGAATTTAGTTAAATTTAAGCGCAGTTAATAAAACGTACTTTATTTTAATTATTATAATATAAATATAATAATTCAGTGTCCGATACTTTTAAATTATTTTATTAACCGCTTTTTATTAATTAGGTATATATATATTAAAAAAAGAGTCCTAGTCTCTTTTTACCTAAGTATAAAAAGAGTACTACTTAAATCATTCTTATTAACTTAGGTTTTAAATAAATACTTTTAGTAATTAATTCTTTAACCTCTAGTTTTATTTAATGTACTTATTATTTTTTTAATTATATATACTAATTATATTAAACTTTTTTAATAAGTTATTTACTATTTTTATTTCTTAATATAAGCTTGTTTATTAAAGGGGCTTATTAAGGTTTAGTTAAGTAAAAAGATCCTTTTTATAAAAGCTTTAAAAAGTTTTTATTTTTATGTATATATATATATATTATATTTTTAATCTTTTTAATAAAAAGATCGACTTCTTTTATAACCTTACTTATTAAATTAGTTAGTTAAGTAAAGTTCGTATTTAACTCTAAATTCTTAAAGTTTAGGGTTACTTTAGGAATAAATAGTTACTTACCTTATTTACTTAAAGATAAACTAAGCTTTTTTATAGCCTTATTTACTTCTTATAAAGCGAGTATAAGTAATAATAACTACTTTTTATTATTAATTAATATAACCTCTTTTTTATTTATAATTTTAAATAAATAAAACTTAGGTTCGATTATTATAAATAGTTATTAAATTTTATTTATTATAGCCCTTAATTTAGGTAAATAAATTACGGATTTAGTATTATTTATTAAATCAAAAGCTATTTTATTAAACGTTATATTTTAAATAATAATAACTTTTAAAAGCGAGGGGATTTAAATTTTATATAAATCATAAGCGTGTATTAGGTAATTTATAAAGTACTTAATATATTTCCTCTATTTTATTTTAAAACGTTTCTTATTAATTCCTTTTTTATAATCCTTTTCAAAAAAGTACGCTCTATAACTATATATATACGTTTATCTTTAATAAAAACGTAAATTATAAGTAAGCTTTAGTATATTTATTAGTTATTATTATTTAAAATAATAAGTAAATTAAACTTCTTTAGTTTAAATTAGTAATAACTAGTTAATATATTATTTAAAACTGATATTATATAAATAAGCTATAGCTAATATAACCTTTACTTAGAGTTTGTTTAGTAAACTAATTATTAATATTATACTAATTATTTTATTAATAATTTCCTAGCTAGCTCGTTTTCCTCTTTTATTTAGTTCTTTTATATATATAAAAAAGTAGTTTTTAAATTAATTCTTAGCTCCCGTACCTATATTTAAAAACGAGTTTATTATTAATTATAATTATTATATATTTTATATCTTATTAAATCTTATAAATAGCTACGCCTCTTTATATATATATTTATTATTTAAAAAAAGTATAAGATTTTAAATATTATATTATAATTTTTTATAACTTATAAAAGAATAAAAATCCTACTTAAATATTCGTTTTTAATTAATATTAACTACTTACTTTATTTATAAACTAATAAGTAGGTAAAGAGGTTTTATAAGATTTTATAATAAGGTTAAGTTATTTTTCGTTCTAAGGTACGTTATGAAATAACTTATTTTATATAAGTAATTATATAGTATTAGTATTTTAAATAGCTTATTTTTTAATCCTTATTTTCTAAGTAATTAGTACGAGCTTTTTAATTATTATTAATATAAAATAGTTAGATTTAAAGTACTAAAACTAGGCTATATTTAATTAGTTATTTTTTAATTAGTATAAAAAACGTAGGCGCTATATACTACGTATTAAAATTATATTAATAAGTAAAAACTAATTTTTAAATAGAAAATAAAACGAATAGAGCTTATATTTTAAAAAAACTAAATTAACTTTTTCTTTAAGCTACTTAATAATAACGTTATTAAATTCGCTTTTAAACTAAAAAGTATATTTAAAACCCGAGTACGAAATACTAAATTTTTAAAGGCACTTTTAATACGATATTTATATATAGTAGTTTTTTTTCCGGCTTTATAGGCGCAAAAGATCGACCTTAACGGGATTACGCTTTTAAAAGAAATTATATAATACGGTATACTTTTTAACTATATAATACGTATAATATACTCTAAGTACGCGCTTAACGTAATATAATAATTTTAATATAAAAATTACTATTTGTTTTTTTTTATTTTGCCTTTGCTAGCTACTCGGGCGGTTCTCAGTATTATTTATATAGTATTAATATATAGTATTAATAAATACTCCTACTATCTCAATAGACTATTTTTTTTAAATTTTCTATTTTTTTAACTTTTCCTTTTATAAAGTTTATAACTACGGATTATTAACGGCGATATTAAGCGCCCAATATTATTACCTTATGAGCCGCTTACTTAGCTAAGTTTACTACCCTCTAAGTAACTATAGCTTATAATAGTAGTATTAGAGATACCCTCGTCGCCGTTATTAAAAATAATATCGACCTTATAATATCTACCCTAGTACTTTTAACTTTAACTCGTATATATATATATATATTCGTTACTTCGTTTCTTTTATTAAAGTTAAAAAACGCTTCCCTCGCTATTTATTACTATTACCCTATCGCTATTATTATTAAATCGTCTACCTACTCTTAAATATATATTATTAAAATACTAAGATGCCTAGTTATTATTGACCCCTAGGGATACCTTAAGGGCTAGAAGTTCGATCTTATAAATATTATACTAAAGGACCCCGAACTATAATAAGGTCGTTTTAAAGAATACGGATTAAATACCGTTAACTTAAAGATCTAAAATACGTATATTAATATAAGTATTATTATTATTAATACCTAACTTATATAATATAGCCTTAACGAAATACTTAATTAACTATAAAGTATAATTAATACCCTAGTATTATAGTAGTAAAATAAGAGGTTTAGAAAGACTAAAAAGGATATTCTAGAGTTATTAAATAAGTTAGAAAATAGGAGGTGGGTTTTGGTTATTTAGAAGGCTATTAATATATTACGTTATTAGTAATAGGATGAGCTATGTTAATAGCTACTTAGTAACGGCTGCGGCCAGCTGTAGTTAGTTATAAAGTTTTGTTAAAGTACGTAATAAAGACACTCGATATTGACCCTAATAGACCAGCTTGCCCGTGAAGGCGAAGATGGCCCCCAATGAGGCGGACCGGACCCCAAAGGGATAAAAATTACTATATAATTTAGAATAAATAAGCTACTTTATAGTAGCGTTAGTTAGAAAGGTTAACGGTAGAGGTTAGCTATAAAGGTTAGAGGCGGCCCTTAACTATAGAGGTTCTAAACTTCAATAGCGACGTAGAGGTCTTTAGAAAAGGGCTAAAAGGGCTAATATTTAGCTACTTAGAGCTTATAAAGATTTTTTTTATTTTTATTATTTTTAGTTAAACTAAATAAATTTACTAAATAAACTTATTAAACGAACTTGTTAATATATAAACTACTACTCTAAAAATGCCCCTTAATAGGTCCCCCCCTCTAGGGCTCAATAGATTCTTAGGCCCCCTTAACGCCCTAGCTATTATAACTAATATAAGTATACTTAAGAAGTAGCGTAATACTTTTTAATAATACGAAATCCGGCTAGGTAATAATATAAATACTATAAATAACCGGGTTAGTACGGATATCAAAATTTAGTATATTAATACTAGTTTAGAAATTATATTTTATAGAGCTAAAAATCCCTTTAATATAGGCTATATTATAAATATAAAAGAATATATAAGGGGCCCCCTAATTTTTAATAAAAAAGAGTATATAATATAAGATTTAGCTACTTATATAGGCTAGTATCCCCCTAACGGAGTAATCTACCGGGGCCGTACTATATATTACGTATTAGGGAAAACTAGGTATATTACGCTCTATACCTAATTACTAATTAAAATAGTAGTTAACCGACTCGACCGTTATTTCCCTTTTATTAACTCCCGACCTTTTGCTGCAGTCCTCTAAGTTCTAGCTATCTAGAGGGCGAGCTATACTTACTTTAATATATATAAAACCTCTTAGTACTAGCCCGCGTAAGCGGCTAGATCTTATATTATATACTCTTTTTTATTAAGAAT
Organism: Colletotrichum cuscutae; assembly: GCA_030869315.1. Classification (NCBI taxonomy): domain Eukaryota; kingdom Fungi; phylum Ascomycota; class Sordariomycetes; order Glomerellales; family Glomerellaceae; genus Colletotrichum; species Colletotrichum cuscutae. The sequence continues at coordinate 190,116 of MPDP01000316.1, forward strand.
TAGAGGACCCCTTATATATTCTTTTATATTTATAATATAGCCTATATTAAAGGGATTTTTAGCTCTATAAAATATAATTTTTAAATTAATATTAATATACTAAATTTTAACGTCCGTACTAGCCTAGTTATTTATAATATTCGTACTATTATTTAGTTAGATTTTATATTCTTAAAAAGTACTACGTTACTTTTTAAGTATACTTATATTAGTTATAATAACTAGGGCGTTAAGGGGGCCTAATTTATTAAGCCCTAAAGGGGGGGACCTATCGAGGGGCATCTTTAAAATAGTAGTTTATATATTAATAAGTACGTTTAATAAGTTTATTTAATAAGCTTGTTTAGTAGATTTATTTAGTTTAAATAAAGCTTTAGGTAATATTAGAAGTAATAAGGATAAAAAGAATCTTTACGAGCTCTGAGTAGCTAGATATTAGCCCTTTTAGCCCTTTTTCTAAAAACCTCTATATTATTATTAAAGTTTAGAACCTCTATAATTAAAAAAGGCTACTTCTAACTATTACGGCCGATTATTATAGCTAACTATTATAGCTAACCTCTATTATTAACCTTTCTAACTAGCGCTACTATATAAAAAGCAGCTTACCTATCCCAAATTAAATAGCGGTTTTTATATTAAAATTACTATATTACGTTAAGCGCGTACTTAGGATATATTACGCGTATTATATAATTAAAAAATATACTATATTGTGTAATTTCCTTTAAAAACGTAATCCCGTTAAGGTCGATCTTTTGTACCTATAAAGCTAGAAAAAAACCACTATATAGGCTAGTACTAAGAGGTCTTATATATATTAAAATAGGTATAGCTCGCTCTTTAAATAGTTAGAAATAGTAAAAGATTAGGAGCTATTAATAAAAGGGAGATAATAGTTAAGTCGGTTAACTATTTTAATTAGTAATTAGGTATAGAGCGTAATATACTTAGTTTTCCTTAATACGTAATATATAGTACGGCCCCGGCGGATTGCTCTATTAAGGGGATACGATATTTATATAAAAGTTCTTAATAAAACTAATATTATAAAAAGTAAAGTATTTTATTTTAAGCCCTTTTAATTTTATAAGAATATTTTATATAATCCTCGTTCTTTTAATAATTATAAAATAAAAAGCCGTTCTAGAGTTTATATTCTTTAAATTATTACTTTATAAAATAAAATCCGGCTCCAAGAGTAATTAATTATTAATCAAGTATATAGTACTATAGTTATTTATAACCGTATTTTTAAAAAAGAGGTATAGGTTAATAAAAGGAATAATGAAATAATCAAATTACTATTCTTATTCCCCTTTATACTTAGTTTAAAAAGTAAACCGACGTTAATAATTATCATTATAATATTTAAAAAGTAAGTCGCTTTAGAGTTCTTTTTATTACTTAGTTTAGTATTTTTAATTACTTTTTTAAAATTACTTCGGTCATCATTATTTTATTAAGTAGGGGGTTTTATATAGATCTAGCTTTTTTAAATAAGGTTAGTATAAAAATCGGTATACTTTTCCTAATTTAAATAAAAAATTATTTTCTAAACTTCGTTATTACCTAGCTAAATATATTCTATTCTTATTTTATTTATTAAAGTAAGCTTTATTTTTATATAATTTATTAACTTTTAATAATAAGGCCTCTTATAAAAGTAATAAGAAAACGAGGTAAGAATTATATTATTTTACTTAGAAAAATCTAAGCGACTTATTAATATTATAAATATTATTATAAGTCGTTTATAACTCTTATTATATACTACTTTTTTATATAAAAAGTCGTTAAAAATCTTAGTATAATACCCTATATTAAGGATTACTTCCCCTTTTTATTTTAATTTAATAATATTAATAAGCTCTTAGTTAAATTAATTTAGGACGAAGTAATATAAAGTTATATAAAAAAAGTTTTTAAAATAAGGGTCCTCTAGACTTTAAATAGTTTAAACTATATTACTTAATAATAAACTAAAAAAAGTTTTTAATTTATATTAGTAAGTTAATACTAAAGTTCGCCCTATTTATAACTATATTAAATTCTTTTTTATAATTATAAATAAGTTAAAGTTACTTAGTACATATTTTTATTTAAAAACCCGGATTATAATATAAAAAGAGTAGTTTAAAAAATTAATAAGTTCTTCTTTCGTATTTTTTAAAATCTTTTAAATAACTATAAAAAAGATCTAATAACTTATTAATTTATATAATCTCTTTTTTAATAGAAAATCGTTTTAAATACTACTCACTAAATAAAAAAGGCGTATTTTTTAATAAAACGTACCTAATTTACTATTATAATTTTTAGTTTTATTAAAGTAACTAGTTATTTAATTGGATTGTTTTTAAATTCGATTATAATCTTATTTTTTATTTCTTACTTAGCTTATTATTAAATAAATTCTTTAAGTTATTATTAATATTTATCAAAAGCCGCTTTATATACTTAATCTTAAGTAGTATTTTATATTTTAATGTACTCCTTAATTAAAAAAATATACTTAGTAAAGAGTAACGGATTTAATAAAAAGGTATAGTTATTTAGGTTTAATAAGTCCTAAATATCCTTTAATTAAACTTTAATATAAAAAATAAAGTACTATTTTAACTAATCTCGTTAGTAATTAAGCTTTTACTTAGGAGTGTTAGTAATTTTTTTAAAAAATATTACTTTATTTAGAATTAAAATTAATAAATATAATAGGAGTAAATAATAGTATAAAAAAGGATATAATAAACTATAATCCTTGAAAAGTAATTTTTAATAAAAGTATATAGGGGTCTAAGTTAGAACTAAGTTTATAATTATTATATAATTATAATAGGGGTATTAATATAAATAAGAAAATAGTTATTTATTAAAAATAAAAAATAAGTACAAAGTACGCTCTAATATAGAGGGTATAAGTAAAGTAGGCCTTAGTAATTATATAACCGAGGTCACGTGACGTACGGTAAGGCCATGGATAGTTAAAGCCATCACGACACTTAAGAAATAACAAACGCCCGACGGACTTCCTAAAAAGCCTGAAAACGATTCCGGAGCCCATACCGAAGCCCATTGCCAATCCTACGGTAATCAGCCCTTCGTTACTCGGCCCAATGACCATTCTATTTAGTTCAGATACAGGCACCTGCGAGGCAGTAGCTCAGAGAATCGCCGTTGAAGCTAGGTCAAAGGGATACAACCCAGTAGTCATGCCTATAAATAACGCAGTTGATCAGCTACCGCAAAATCAGCCTATCATTCTTATCTCTACTTTCTATAACGGGCTTCCGTCTCGCAACGCAGCCATATTTATGCCTTAGGTTCAAGGTCTCAAACTCGGAGACTTGCAGCATTTGAAGTATGCCGTTTTTAGTTATGGTATGTTCTAGTTCCCGCAGGCCCCTGAAGATACGCACTAGTAGCTTCGTATTCATACACAAACTAACGATAAGTTTCACAGGTCACAGAGATTGGCCAGCGACTCTATTCAAAGTTCCCAGGTCTCTTAACTCGATTCTTAAAACAGCCAGAGGACAGAGGCTATGCACACTAGGAGTCGCAGACACAGCAGCTACTAATGTCTTCTTCGAAGTTAAGAAGTGGCTAATAAACGACTTGTAGCCAATTCTCCTGGGATATCCTGCCATAAGAGCAACCAGGCCAAAGTCGGATATCGATACGGAGCTCACGCTTAAAGATCCCCCACGGGTTACTTTGCGCAGTGGCTTTGTTACAGCCACAGTCAAGGATTCCCGAGCCTTGTCGGCCGAGGGAGTCCCAGCAAAGAGACATCTTGAGCTAGAGCTCCCACCTGGGACATCTTATGAGGCTAGTGGTCACGTCCACACCTTGCCGGTGAATAATGCACAGCTAGTGCGCCGAGCTCTATCGTATTTCAGGCTGAGCGGCGATGTTGTCCTTACGATTCAGTCTGAATCTGGACGCCCACTCCCGGTCCCAAGCAATACCCCTGTGACAGCATGGGACCTGTTTGCATCTTATGTTGAGCTAACAGGTGCGGCAACTCCTAGAAATATTCAGGTAATGAGTAAGCTGACAGTCTCAGATGAGACCCGCAGAGTCTTAGAGACCTTGTCAAAAAGCTTACTTAGCTCGGAGCCGCGCAATAGGGGCCTCAGTGTCCTTGAAGTACTGGAGTCTCATCCGGATCTCAATCTCCCGCTTTCGGAGTTCCTAATAATGTTACCTCGGATACGTCCTCGTACATACTCTTTCTCCTCTTCCCCTGCTTAGCAACCCAATTCCGCCACTCTTACTTACACTGTTGAGAAAAAGGGTATAGCTTCGAATTACTTGGCTTCACTCCGCTCAGGAAGTGTACTCTTCGTTTCACCCTTCCCGTCGACACCTCACTTCTACCTTCCAAGCGCAGCGCCTCAAGCAACGACGCCGGTCATCATGATTGCTGCGGGGGCTGGTCTAGCCCCGTTCAGAGGTTTCATACAAGACCGCGCAATCTCACTACGTTCCGGTACTACGTTGGCGCCGGCGCTTTTGTTCTTCGGCTACCATGGACAGCTTCTCAATGACATGTATCGAGATAAACTCGATAGCTTCGAGACTAAAAATGCTGTCAAGGTCTTCCGCGCCTTCAGCCGAGACGGAGATATATCATGCAAGCATGTAACTAATCAGCTTCGGGACCATCTAGGGGAAGTCTCCGCTCTGTAGGAAGCAGGGGCAAAGTTATATATATACGGTAGAAAGAAGATTTCGGATTCTGTGTTCGATGTCCTTCGCATCGCCTTGTTCAAGGATGAGGAAAATACAGGGAAAGAGGCAGGTGCAGCAAATAATGTCCAGAAGTCCTTTGGTCTGGCTCCGAAGAGCAGATACGTTGTAGATGTGTTCAATTGAGTAGATTATACTGCTCGTTTGCTTCATACTTTCCAATGCTAAGGCCTATTAATCTGACAGGGCTATTGCGCGCAACATGACGTGCCACAATCAATGCAGCATGGAGGAGAACTGTTTGAAGGTCCATCAGTATCTACAACCGTGGATGTTCATAAGCCTTCGTAGTGCCGACCCATTTCCTTTGCAAATTATGTACTTCGTTTGCGCTGATCTGAAAGAATGACATCAACTCTCAGTTTCTCATAGCCTTCCAATGCTCAGTCGTACGTTCTGTCTAGCTGACCGATCATCCGAAGACCTGCGCCCTTCATCTGACTAGCGCCCTGCCGTCGATCCGCCATGACGCCTTTTACTCGACAAACTCATACGTCAGCAAAAGTAAATGCACACTACTTTCGAGATTCCGCCTAATCAAGGCCAATTCATAGATATAAGCACAAATTCTCATCTAGTCATTGTCGAATTTCAACTGCTGTCATAAATTCCCAGCCAATAATACTCAATAACTCGCCTCAACCAACACCCATTCTAATATCATCTTAGGCTCCGCATACCACCATGTCTAGTCTCCTTCAGCCCGTTGTTGTCGGGAACAAACTCCATCTACCCAATCGCGTGGTTATGGGTTCTATGACACGCAACCGCTGCGTGGATGACTGCAAGCCAGGCGGTGAACAAATTCAGCATTACTCAGAACGAGCGAAACATGGCGCAGGACTTATTATCGCAGAAGGCACTTTCATCGACTGGCAAGGCTGTGATTGGAAGTGGGCACCTCTCATGATCACCGAGGATCATGCGCAAGCATGGAAGAAAGTGACGACGGCTGTACATACGCAGGGTGGGAAGATTTACTTCCAGCCATGGCATCTTGGTGAGTGAAACCACTGGAGACGTAACGACTTGAAGTCCCTAACATTTGACTATCTAGGTCGCTGCCAAAATGAACAGATTCCTATTATGCAAGCAAAGAATCATCCGGTTGTTGCACCCTCCAAGATCCCGGCTCGAGGGGACAAATACCGTGATCTTCCTGGCACTCCGGTATAAGTCTCACGACGGTCTAGAAAGTTCTATTGACTAATCTACTTTGTTTCAGGGGCACACTCATAACATCACTGAAATTGAAAATCCGCGCGACTTCGTCAACAAGTATCGACACTCTGCCATCCTCGCTAAAAGGGCAGGTTTCGACGGTATTGAGCTCTTAGCTCAAGGGTAAGCGCCGGCGTAGTCATGGCACGATACCTCGCTGAATATGATGAAGATCACTGACACATGCGCAGCGGATATCTTCCCCAACAGTTTCTCAACTCGTAAGTGCCCCTGCCCACTGTTTTTCATTGTGGTATCACGCTGACATAGCGAAAGACGCGCGAACATCCGCACCGATGCGTACGGCGGCTCTGTCGTGAACCGGTGCCGATTCATCCTGGAGGTGTCGGATGTTCTGGCCGAAGTGTTCGGTTCCGAGTTCGTCTGTATCAAAATCTGTCCGACAGATCAGACAAATGACTCTGTCGTAACTTATGAAGAGATGAAGGATGTTTATACCCACCTTATCAAAGAGCTTGTCAAAAGGCGGATTGGCATCATCAATCTTTCGCGGCGCGGTGCAAATCACAATACAGGAACAGGAGATTTCTTTGGGAACACCACACGGCCGAATGGCTTCCCTTTACCACTGGGTTACGATCCGGTTATTGACTTCGGACCTTTAGTCAAGTTTCCCGGAAGTCCTTCGATGCTTATGGCCAACTACGATTATACAGTCGACGAGGCGAATCGTCTGGTAGGAGAAGGCAAATTGGATTTGATCACGTTTGGCCGGCCCTTCATTTACAACCCAGTGAGTGTCTAATTCATCGTGAATTCGAGGCTCCATTCTGACTTTGTCACAGGATGTCATCTTTCGAATTCAACATAGCATTCCTTTTGCAGAGAACAATCGAGGCAATAACGTTTATTACGGACCATTTGAGGAACCAAATCAAAACTATAATGATTGGCCCATTGCTGCTGCTTATGCATCTTTGTGTTTCTGCAGGCTGTAGCTATGATCACTTGGTGGGGAAGTTTTACGAATTGCGCATACAAACATGGGGGAAGGGATCTCGAGGTTTACTAGGTAGTCGTCGGAATACATCGGAGCAAATTTGGTGTGGTCAGAGATTCGATGTTCTTTTTACCAAAATGCTAATGCTCAAGCGTTATGCCCCTTTTTCAATTGACCCCTCCGGCCTTTGTTCATGTAAATATTTCAGACCATCATTTCGTGTCTTCATCAAGGTAATAGCAAATCATGAATACGCCTGTCTCACGCCAGCTGGAGATACGACTGGCGATGACCAACCAATTCTTCAACGCTCGAGGTGGCGGACATATCTTTGGAACAACCCCCCGATGTAGCTTTGGTAGTTCTCTCAAGCTCTTTCAAAGCACGGAAGCCTCCTCGAACACTATCAGCCTCAAAGCCCTTTGCGCGCAGGACACTGGTGGCTACCCTGGCGCTGTCGCCGTCGTAGCACAACACTAGAATAGGCTTCTGTCGATATTCTTCCAACTCTTTGCCGACGTCTTTGTTCGAGTCAAATGTCGTCTCAAGCTTGAGCCATAGTTGTTCCAGAACCTTTGAGTCGGAGAACGGTTTCCAGTCACTGGACTCGACGATCGGAATATTTTCGGAACCTGCGACATGGTGCATCTGGTAGTCTTCGGATTGTCTCAGATCGAGAATGATCGTGTTTGGAAGGCGGGGGATAAGTGCAGCACTACTCGTATCGACATAGCGTGGTGTACTCGGCAAATGGGTTTCGTTGGTCCGGATAGCACCTGCAGACGGAATTTGCATGAAGACTTCAGTCGCAGTCTTTTCCCATGCCTCATCATAGCGGTGAAGGTCAACCTTTGTAAGGTTCTAAGAGAAAGGTCAGCCTTCTATTTGAGTATATCATGGAAAATGTGATCGTCCATACCTCGTTGTGGATTGCAGGGAAATGCTCAGGTCCCAATTTCGCAAAGTACTCATCGATGTACTGGTAAGGCAAATCGCAGCAGACAAAAACGCAGTGGATCTCGCCAGAATCGTCGGCTAGTTTGTTCAGATTGCCGGCCGCGATACGCTTATCAAGGAACTGGTAAAGGCCTTGCAGGTTGAAACCTGAAGACGGACCGGCGATGAGGCCTTGTCTGCACAGGTCCAGCGAGAGCGAATAGGAGTGTTGAGAACCGACATGCTCAACGTGGTCGACTGCGGATCTCCATGGAAACTCTACTGGTTGAAGAAGAGCGTAGGATCGGGGGCCAGGAACACGATCGCCAGGCGCGGTGCAGACACCCAGCCGGTATACTGACGGCTTAGCCTGCTTGAAGTAGGTTCCAAGACCAGTTAGAGTGCCTATTAGTATGTTAGGCGTTGTCGACGAGACGGAGTTGACATCTTTCCTACCAGAAGTACCCATTCCTGCGCAAATGAGAGAAATCTGGGGCAGTTGCTTGAAGATTTGGGGTCCAGTCCACCGCACATGAGACTTCCAATTCTACCAAAGTTTGTCAGTGCCTCCTCATCACTGATAGGCGCTAGGTTGCACCTACATCGTCATTTTCGTATTGGTTTGGGTTGAGCGCAGTGCCCTTATCGCTGCCCATGTTTCTTGCGGCACAAATGCCTCCTCGTGGGTCCAGAGGCTCAGGTTGAGAAGGGCCACCAAACAGGGTACTAACGACCAAGTAGTCAGCTATGCTGTTCATGGATCACCGAGCACCTAATGATAGAGGCAGAATATCTTACATGTCCAGTCCGAAGAACTGCATCAACCTCAACTTCGCTTGACTAGTCTTGTTGCTGAGAAAGGCCCGCACATCTGGCACACCGTAGTAGACTCTGGAAGCCAATGACATAGAGATGACTGTCGAGCCGGAACTGTACTCGACGATGGTCTCTGTCTTTCCTGGTACAACCCCATTCTGGAACAGATTGAGTGCTGGCATAGCCTTGACGTTATTCGCAGGATGCATCGACATCATCTTGGCATAAATCCGGACGCCATGCTGACGATAGGGGTTCAAGGCTTCAGGTACCTCGACTAGTGGCAGAGGCGGGGCAACATCAGGATCGAAGTAGTTCCTGACGGAATCTGGCCCTGTATAGACATTTAAGTGATTGGGTTGGGCCATTACTTCTGATTTTCCTTCGGAGGACTTTGGGAAGAATTATGAAACAAAGAAGGGTAATATCGAACGGCACTGATTATCAGATGGTCTCATTATCGGAGACTGCGAGTGCTACTTTATAGTCTCTATTGCTCTCGGACTACCTGACCCATCGTCTGAGGGGTCAATGGAAGAGAGAAATAACTCAGCTATACAGCTCAAGTTATGATTCGACAGGCGCGGCCACCCTTACACGCCGCGTATACCCGCGGCCAGTGGACCGTCATCTGGCAATGTAACTCTGCTGTGACAATTTTAGAGGGTAACCATGAAATCAAGACGTATGAAACTCGGCCTGTCAGTAATTTCGGGCATCCTTCCTGCTCGTTTCCATCCCACGTTCCCGACCATTCTCCAATAATGACGGACGTCGATAACCTTCAGAGCCTATGCTAACGCGATGCCCCTGTCAACATTGGTCAACACCACACTAAAGAAAGCCGATCGACACGAGTCATCAAGGTTATTCACGTTTGCTGACACCAGGTATGTTTGTCATAAAGGTACCTTGTGAGGGGCGACATCTTGCGTCCTGCAAGGGCATACGTAACGACATCATGCCGATCATCCTCCTGGGGAGTAACAACAGACCCCAAGAGACAATTAAAGAAAGTCGTAATCCGGCTCAAAGGTGCCGTGCTGAATGGATCCAAAACGGTTGCGCTTCGACGATATATAAGAAGAGCTCAATTGCGAAGTTTTGGGGGAGTCAGTTTGCGCTCATTTCCCCAAGTTGAGCATGTTTCGCGGGAGCATCCAGCCAATCCACAAGGGTTCTCGTTGTCAAGCCAATCCCTGTCGGACGGGGTCAGATCGTCAGATGTCCGCGCAGGGGTTCTGTTTCCACAGGACCACTTACCGTCACGATAGTCTTGGAAACAAGCAGTAGTCACAACTTGGCATTCGGCAGTATAGAGACACAGATCAGGGGTTCTCGTGTTTAACAACGCACTGAGGCGACTTTGGGAATGTCGCCAATTACCCTGATGGCCAGGGGTTCGGTCTCCGATCCTACGAACGGCCGAAGCCGGGGGCTTTCTTCCTAGCCTAGTTGCTCGCATCTTTTGAGCTGGGCGCACGCAGCCACATTTCCTTCTTTCCTTCTTGCGTAAGTCGATGTTTACGCTCTATCTTCAACATGGCCGCTCCGAGCGAAAAGACAAGTGGCATCCTGACTGAAGCTGCTCCTGATGCTCCAGCAGTTGGACAGCCTACAGCTGAGACTAGCCAAGAGTTGGCGAATAGCTCCGAAGATGAGAAACCTACGCATCAGTTCAACGAACAGACAAACTATGTTCGTCCAAGGACTATCATCACAGTAAGTTAGGTTGTAGTCCTAACGTATTTGAGCGCTTTCTGAGACTGATCATCACTTTCCAGATCTTCCTGGCTTGCGCCAGCGTGGATCTCGTCGCTCTTATGGACCAGACCACGCTCGCAGCTAGTCTTAACATCATCGGCAATTCTCTTAATGCCAGTAATCAGACAGCATGGATTGCCAGCGGATACTTTATGTAAGTACAGGCGATCATCTGTCGCAGCAGTAAGGTAATTGATTGATTCAACTAGAACATCCACTGTCGGCCAGCTCCTCTACGGACGACTGTCGGATATCTGGTCGCGGAAAGTAATCCTCCTCATTGGCTTGGCAATCTTCTTCATCGGTTCTCTCGCCAGTTCAGTCTCAAATACGGGGGCCCAACTAATCGTCTTCCGAGCTTGGACGGGTATCGGAGGCGGCGGCTTGATGACCGTCGCTCAAATGATCGTGAGCGATGTGGTGCCGCTCAGGGAAAGGGGCAAGTATCAGGGCATCTTGGTAAGTCTTGCGCTACCTAGGAAGTCAAGGGCTTGAGTGAGAATATTATTTTTCCACGGGCCACAAATATCATTGTTATTCTCTGCAATTGCTGACAGTATTCAAGGGTTCTGTAGTTGCTATTGCAAATGGAATAGGGCCAGTCATCGGCGGAGCTCTTGCTTCCCAGTCCAAAGACTCATGGAGATGGATCTTCCGACTCAACATGCCACTCACTCTTCTGTGTACACTCTGCGTCATCTTCTTCATGCCGCTTAGGAAGGTGGAAGGCAACTGGAAAATGTGTGTACCTATTCCTATCCGAACGGAACCTGTTGAATCCGGGACATTGCTAACATAATGCCCAGCAAGCTAAAAGCTGTCGACTTTGTTAGAAGCTTCCTTGCTTTGGCTGGAACAACCGTACTCATGCTCGGCTTGACGTGGGGTGGGGGTGACCATCCTTGGAACTCAGCGCACGTCATTGCCACTCTCGTAGTGGGATTCTTTGTCTGTCTCGGCTTCATCCTTTGGCAGTGGAAAGGCGCCAAATTCCCTCTCGTGCCATGTGAGTTGAGTTCATTGACTGTCGAGGGGTTGAAACTGATCGATGCTTTTAGTACACATATTCAAGTCGAAGATCGTGAATAGCGCATGTATCACCATGGCAATCAACGGATGGAACTTTGTCGTCCAGGTCTACTACATTCCCGCCTTCTATCAACTAGCCTACGGGTACTCGGCAACGAAGTCCGGCGCCATGCTTCTCCCAGTCACTTTGACGCAGACGCTTTTCAGCACGTTGGCAGGTCTCGTAGTACACAAAATTGGGCGCTACCGAGAGTGCATCCTGCTGGGTTGGGTGATGTGGGCCGTAGGCATCGGTTTGATGTCGACACTCGACGAGTTTTCAAGCGTGGGGAAGCAAGTTGGATACTCGCTACTTGTTGGTGCAGGCGTTGGCAATACATTACAGCCGTAAGTGAAGAAGTCTGTGTCGAATCGCTGACTCGAGCTAACTGACGCGCCTTCAGGGCACTGATCGCGATCCAGGCCGGTGTGAGTAGAAGGGACATGGCAGTGGTTACCTCGTTCAGGAAGTAAGTCATCTCCATATTGTCTCGTGTGGTAAGAGATAACTGACAATGCATAGCTTTATACGTAATTTCGGAAGTACTATTGGACTTGCCATCTCCGGAACCATCATGTGAGTCTACACATCCCTCCGACCCCACAAGTACCAACGATATCCTCCAGCATAACTGACTTATGCTTTGCAGTAATAACATCCTGGCAAGCAATGTAGCTAGCCTTGGCCTGGGAGATGACGAGTCTCGGAAGCTGCTCGCGAATCCTCAGCAAGTGCTATCCAGCCTCCCTCAAGCTGAGGCACAAAGGCTCAGGGCTGCAATCCTGCCTGGCTACAGGAGGGCATTCCGTATCATCTTCCTGGCCATGGCAGGGCTTGCGGCCGTCGCATTCTTTGTAGCGTTCTTCTTGATGCCACAAGTAGAATTGAGCAGGCCTGACGATGCCAAGTTGAAAGAGGAGGCCCGGGGGAAGGATGACAAAAAGCCAGTCGATGAGACGGAAATAAAGGCTTAAAGATTCCTGTAATTTCTCAAAAGCAAATACACAACGAGCTAAAGACTTCATGTTGAGTATGTGCGATGATACTCCATCCGCTCGCTTAGACTCGAAATTTGAGAGCTGTTTCCAACAGTAATCCAATGATACGCTCTCTCTGGAGTTAGATCCTCACATCTGTCATACACTCTGGTATTCAAACGCACAAGCTTCGAAAAGATCCCTCTCACAATCCCGCTCATTTGCACTTCGCGCCGCAGTGGACGTGAGGGTAGTCATCGGGGCAAGTGCACCTGAGCCACAGGAACTTGTCCTTGCATCTTCCCATGGTGCAGGCACCGTTGTCGTCTGTACAAGCAGTTCCCCCTGCCGAAAATGTATCGAGATCGGTAGCGTCTAGTCCTTGGAGGTACGAAAGCCTTCCTGACATCGCGAGGCAGGCGCACTTGTCTGCTTCAGCAGTACAAGGGTAGATTGACCTCATGGAAATCGACGATAATGAAGCCCCGAGCAGGAGCTGCTGCCAAAAGGGACCAATTCAACACCACTGAACTCAATTAAGGAAGACAAGCGCGTACGGCATGCCCTCACAAGACCACAGAAACATACATCACGTCAAGGACAAAAGTATGTAGATGCCTATAAATGAAACGGTTTCTAGACGGTGCAAACCAGAACCCGAGATCAACGAAGGATCCAATCCCAGTATTACTCTCCAACCACCCACAACCCAAGGGTTTTACCAGCAGCGCCTTTCATGGGTGAACCATTCTCTCCCAAGGGAGTGAAGGCCACCATTAGTTATGCTGCGGCGGGCGGCCGTTGCTATCTGAGGAGAGGAAAAGGGAAAAGAGAGAGGAAAACACGCGCAAGGTTGACGTGGTTTTGTGTGCCACGAGAGAATTTTCCAGGCTGGTCTGTGCGGGAGATAGTGCTTAGCTGATGATAGCCCAGTGGGTCCTATCCTTACCCTGAGGTTCTCGTCTAAGCTTTTTTCCGGTCAGCGCCTAGCGAGGTTCCTGTCCCTTTGCGGCGAAGCTCACGTGGTCAAGAAAGCTTAGGAAGTGGTCTGCGCTGATTGGTCAACGGGTAGCCGAAAAGCCGAGGGGATTCCCGTGCTTCGCTTCAATCGGAGAGTCCAGCGATCCAAGGTGCATAGTCTCCAATTTATTCTTCTTTGGTGCAAGGAGCTTGACATCAACACCCTCAAACCCCCGACGACTCGAATCCCCTCCGCCTGCGGCCGAATTCCCTACGCGCCCTCCCCGATATCGAAATCGTACCGATCACCAAGTAATCACGCTTTATACCGACACAATGATTGCGCAAAGGGTGGGCGTGTCGGCCATGCGCCGAGGTTCGTTTACATCATCGATGCCCCGAATGGATCAGAGGACAATGGAAGGCTGACGAGAGATGCAATCGATAGCGGCAGCGAAGCCCTCCGTTTTCTTCAACCAGCAGATCCCCAAGATCGTTGCTTCACAAAGCATGTCGACGAGTCAGTCTCGGTACGCAATTGGCCTTCCCACGTCTCCCCTTTGCCTTTGAAGCACATGCTTCCGCCTATTCCCTCACAAACGAGTCAAATACCCAGACACTCGATAAACCAGTATCAAATCCTAACATGATCTACCGTCGTCACAGCCCCGTCGCAACCACCAAGCTCACCCCCCAAGATGGCCTCGAGCTCCTCGCAAAGCAGCGCCTCAGCCGCCCCATCTCCCCGCACCTGACAATCTACAAGATGGAGCAGACCTGGTTCGGCGCCTCCATTTGGACCCGTATCACCGGCGGCGGTCTCTCAGCCGCCTTCTACGTCTACTTTGGCACCTACCTCGTCGCGCCCCTCCTCGGATGGCACGTCGAGAGTCAATCCCTCATCGCTGCTTTCGGTGCCCTCCCGCTCGCCGCGAAGGGTGGCCTTAAGTTCCTTGTCGCCTGGCCCTTCACCTTCCACTTCTTCAACGGCATCCGCCACTTGACCTACGATTTTGCTCTCGGCTTCGCCAAGCCTGAGATTGTCAAGTGGGGCTGGGTTATCTGGTCCAGCTCGCTCGTTGCGGCTGTCGGCCTCGCCTTTGCGTGGTAAATTGAGAAGGAAGTTGGGGGTCAGGGAGCGCCAAAAGGATCAGTAGAAGTGGTGGCACGTGGTAATCGGGTACAGGGACGCGGCAAGGAGACGACGGCTGGTCATAAGGACTGAAGGGAACGAGAGGAAGACGAAGAGTGATGGGAGATTTGGGGGGTAACCTGGAGTTTTATTGGTGGGCGCCTGGAAATTGCTAGGCGTTCGGCCTCCCTAAGCTTAAAGCGAGAGGGATTGTATAGACTGAAAGCTGTAAAACGAATTCCCTTGAGTAACAAGCATGTTAATCAATTGTTCCAACCGTATTGTGTGGTCATTCACTGAGTGTTGGCTGTAAACTCTCTCTCCTCGGGGACATCATAAATGGAAGAGCATATCAAGCTTGTATCCACGTTCAGGGCAAGATTCGCGCCGGGACAGAATGGTATCAGCAGAGTGGATCAAATTAACATCATCGTCAGCCTCTCTTACGGACTACAAAACACAGGCATCATTCGAGGGACAGTGAATAAATCATGGGTTAACTGCCAGACGCCAAGGGTCTCAATTTATGTGGTATGCCTCCCTAAAACCATGTTTTGCCATGCCTGATCCAAACGCCGTTACGCCTTCCAAAGATCGTCACCATTAGCCGGACTGCTACTCGATATTCCTAGCATCCAAGACGTGTTTGATCAGTCTCCGGTTGCCTAGACTATTCAGCCGCTCTCCGAGGATGGGCCCGATGAACTCGTTGAGCTCAGCAGCATAGCTATTGGCGCTTCCGTTTATGCCATTGACGGTTGTTCTGTCGTCCTCAATCATTGTAGCAATGGCCTTGAGAATTCCACCGACAAGCATCTCAAACTCGATGCTCTCGCCCTTGTCCTTGAGGGGCTGCAGAATGTTATCGTTGTAAGCCCTCAGGCATTTGAGGACCAAAACCCGCACCGCCTCGGGGCCACCAGCGGAGGCAACGCCCGTGATGGCACCAAAGTGCGTCGAGGGCGGCTTATCGGGGTCCATGAAGAACTTCAAGCATGTGCGCACCAACTTGGGCCGTAGCAGATTATTCGAGGCGGCGTACTTGCGCGCAATCTGGCCAAGGAGCGACGCGGAGAATTCCCTAAGCTGGTATTGCTCACGCATGGCGTCCGCACCATCCTCGGCACCGATTTTACGGCTAAGGATGCACGTGAGCACAGGGGAGGCGATGGAGTTGGCGTAGGGGTCAAGGTAGAGCTTGGTGTTTGCGATGAGGGCGGCCGTAAGCTCCATGGCCTGGCGAAGTGTGAAGACGTCGTCGAGACGGTGGGTGACCTGGTTCGCGACGAAGTTTATAAAGTAAGGGATCAGCTGGTGCAGACCCGGATCGTCGCGAACGGATTCGAGGGCCGCCTGACGAAGGCGCACCACCTCTTCGTCGGGATTGTCATCAAGGACGGCGTTTTGAACCTTTTCGAAGTAGAGGATGAGTTCCTTGGATACGACGTGCTTCACGGCAGGACGGAAGGAGAGACTGTCGTTGCCAGCGAGGGCAGCGAGAGCAGGGTTAGCACCCTGGCCCTTTGGTACGAGTTCTTGACTTCGTGATTCGGCCGTGGTGGGGTTCTGGGGGATGGAGGGTTGGACGCCCTCGATGGCGAGCCAGTGTGCTGGAAATATAGCAGTTAGCAGACGATACATTGGAGACAAACTAAAGAAGATGAAGTAACATACCCGTAAAGCTCATATCACGCGGCACTTTGGGCAGAGGAGCGTTGATGAGCTTCTCAAAGTCGACCTCCTCGTCTTCGAGGTAAAAGAGCGGTTGCCCGGGTCCCAAGCTAGCCTCGCCATATCGCAGTGGACGCGTCGAGTCGTATCCGTAGAGAGGCTCAATATTGAGAGCCTTGAGCGCAGTGCTAATGTCGTTGACGGTCAGAGTGGTGCGACGGGAAGCACGCATGAAGCGCAGCGCCTCGACGAGGACTTGTCCGATTCGATACTCAACGTCTTGCGTCAGGCAGCGCAATGCATCGTCGTTAAGGTTGGGAATTCCGACGGACTCGGCGACGTCTTTGACATTGTCTGGGTTCCAGAGGAGCTTTGGCGCGTCCTGTTGCGCCATCGCGCCGGTGGTATATAAGTTCAAATGGTGAACGCGACGACGAAGATGCTTGTAGTGGAGGAAGAAGACGAGGCTGAGTGATGGAAACTTGGGGTAGGACGGGGCACGGCTAAGCTAGGGGATGAGCTCGGGACGCCGCAGCGCAGATTCAGCCCACTGCACGGTGGAAGGTGAGATCCTCGGTGTGGGGCCAACAGGAATCGGCAACGGAAGGTGCGGTCAGCAAATTCTACCTTACAGAAGCATGCAGATACGTAACTCTTCCATTACTTTTCAAATCAGATAGTACCTATTTAGTAGAAATGTATATTTTCTTGCGTAATACTCACCGATCCTGCTTCGTAGAGTGCCTGACTCATATCTATGAATATATTGATCAAGGGTTGACTGAACGCTATCAGGATGGTTGTGGAAGGATTTACACCACTATTGCTCGTCTCTGGCTTAATCAAGTCAGCCAGAAGACGACCAAGCTTATTGACTTCACATGTCGAGGTCGGCATTGCAGACTTTGCAAGCCTTGCGTACCTGTTCAATACAAACACTCATCCCGTATCTCTGGCGTTCTTGGCACTGTCTGTGATCCTGGATGGGGATATGCCTCGCCTTAGTATTGCTGGCTCGGCGATATTATAGCTTCCAGGCCTAACGAAGTCAGACATTATGACTTGTCGTAAGGTGCCTCCGGTATAACAGTTTGTGAGATGATTGACCAAAACTCGCCGAGAGTCAGCCAACTCCCCTAACTCCATGTTCCCCCGATTCTTGTAACTGCGCCGTGTCATGACAAAGAGCGGAACGGCGCTAATGCAATTGGATTATTTTATGGGTCCAGAGCCGGTGCCCGGGCCCGGAGATGCGGGCAACACCCATGCTGTGATGCCGAGAGCGAACGTGTAAGTCGACGAGAGGATTGGTTTTTTGGTGTATTCGATTATCTTCCTCTTGGAGCTCTGTGTTGGACTGATAAGTATAAAGGGTTTGCTAGACCATGAAGAGAATCCCTTCTCTAACTCCAGCATTCACATCACTCACACCCTCTTACAACCTCTTACACGCTCAAGAGCTTGTTCTGATCGCCTTCCTCTATCGCTCACGTTACTCTCCACATCGATATCTAGCTTGCTTCCACCATGGAATCTATGAAATATGTGCGGTAGGCTCTCCACATGTTCCAACTGCCCTAAGCAACTGTCTCTAACATTCTCAATAGCGTGGGCAAATCCGGCCTCAAAGTCTCCCAAATCATCCTCGGCTGCATGAGCTTCGGCGACAAGAACTGGCAGCCCTGGCTTCTCGACAAGGACGAGGCCCTCCCCATTCTCAAATACGCCTTTGACCGCGGCATCAACACCTGGGACGTGGCCGACACGTACTCCAATGGCCGCTCCGAGGAAATCGTTGGCGCCGCCATCAAGGAGTACAACATCCCGCGCTCCAAGCTCGTCGTCATGTCCAAATGCTTCCAGTTCGTCGACGAGAACAAGGGGCCCATCGACCCGGCCAACTTGACCAGCAACGAGGGGCCCCGCGTGAACCAGGTCGGCCTATCCAGAAAGCACATCTTCGAAGCCGTGGACCGTAGTGTTGAGCGTCTCGGCACCTACATTGACGTGCTCCAGATCCACAGGATGGATCGCGACGTGCCCCCCGAGGAGATTATGAAGGCCCTTCACGATGTTATTGAGAGTGGCAAGGTCCGCTACATTGGCGCCAGCTCAGTGAGTCTTCGACAAGGACGCTTCTCTCACTGTTCCCCTCCAGTTACTAACAATCAGCAGATGGCTGCCTGGGAATTCCAAATGCTCCAAAACGTAGCAGCCCGCAACGGCTGGCACCAATTCATTTCAATGCAAGGCCTCTACAACCTCCTCTACCGCGAAGAAGAGCGCGAGATGAACGCCTACTGCAACGCCACCGGCGTCGGCCTCTTCCCCTGGTCGCCCCTCGCCGCCGGCGTCCTCACGCACGCGTGGACCGACCGTTCGGACCCGCGCGAGCAAAAGGACCCCTTTTTGCAGATGCTGTTCCGCGGCGCGGAGAACGGCGCCGATAAGGCCATTGTCGGGCGCGTCGAGGAGCTGGCGGAGAAGAAGGGCGTGAGTATGGCGCAGGTTGCGCAGGCGTGGCTTATTTCAAAGGGGTGCATGCCCATTTGCGGTTTGGAGACCAAGGAGAGGATTGATGGGCGCTTCAAAGGTTAAGCTGTCTGAGGAGGAGGTTAGGTATCTTGAGGAAGCGTATGTTCCGAAGTTGCCCATGCCTTTCTAGGTGTTGCAATTACTATGGTGCCGTATTTGGGGATAAGTTCAGTCAATCAAGTCAGCTAATTGCCCTTGTCCTGTTCCCTTCAAGATCCATACGTATGGGCAGTATGTAGGTAGGGATGGTCTTTACATGGGATTTACTTTCCCCATACCTACCGAAGTTCCAAGAAATTCCATGTAAGTGCAGCAAGTTCCGACAGTTGGTAACACAAGAAATTCACAAAGCCCTCCATGCAGGCAGATCCTCACATTTGTCCCGCATCGGCATCGGCAAAATGCACGTCATGCGCCTGAACAGAAGCAGCAGCTCAGCAGGAATTCCCCAACCTGCAAGAGTGACTATCGAGTCTAGCGTCATCATCTAGACAATGGTGACTTGATGTCTCGGATGTTGATTCGCCGGGCTCGCTCGCCGCTAAGATGAGTCTCGCGGGGGTTTGACCTCTTAGCGGATTCGGTACCAGCAGAACCCCTCGGCTGGAATTGGAGGAAACCAGACAGACACTGCCAGATAAGGGAATCTGACGCCATGGTCGAATAGACACCGGAAAAGGTCAGCTTTTGGGTATGGGGGTCAGGCTCGCTCTGCGCTTGCGACAGTTTTGTTTAGCTCAGCCTCGCCTTCAGAAGTGTCGCGACTTGCAACATCTGTAGTCATTGATATAAGTGACAATGGAAGTTTCAAGCGGAACAGATGAGAGGCACGAGCCGCCGGCAGAGGGATCCAACGAACCCAACGAAGAGCAAGGCAGCCTCCGAACGGTGCAATCGACGGTTGACGATGATCGATCCAGCAGACTGACGTCGACCTCGCTCGACGAGCTCAATGCGTCGCACATTGACAGCAGCACTTCTGTGTCGCTAAGCATCGACACAGACATCAGCGACGCCGACTCGGCCATGGGAATTGATCCTGGCCGCGCCTCTTCGTCCGCCTCGGTGGCATCGAGCGTGTATCGCTTCGTGGAAGAGTTTGGCAGGACGTATCACGCATATAAAGAAGGAAGTAAGTCTGCGCGACCGCATGCAGAAACTTACCTTTTGGAAGCCTGCTTACTGACACCTCGCCCGCAGAATACTTCCTCCCCAACGATGAGGTTTGCGAAGTCCCCTTACATGCGATACTGCCAAGCCCGTGAGTGAAACTAACACACCCCCGAGCAAGAGCAAAGCCGCCTAGACCTCCAACACGCCATCGCCCTGCGCATCTTCAACGACAAGCTCGGCCTCGCCCCCGTCTCCAACCCCCACCGCGTCCTCGACATCGGCACAGGCACCGGCATCTGGGCCATCGAGTTCGCCGACAGGTACCCGGCATCGGAGGTCCTCGGCACGGACCTGAGCCCCATCCAGCCGGAATACGTGCCGGCAAACTGCCATTTCGAAATCGACGACGCCGAGGACGAGTGGGCGTTTAGCCAGAAATTCGACTACATCCACGGCCGGTATATGTGCACCTCCATCTTTGACCTTCCTAAACTCTTTGGGCAGATCTACGAGAACCTCAACCCGGGCGGCTAGGTCGAGTTCCAAGAGACCGTCATCGACTTCAAGGCCGTGGACGGGTCGCTCGAGGGCACGGCGCTGCGGCGGTGGAACGATCACCTCCTCCAGGGGATCCGCAAGGCCGGGCGGGACGCGCTCTCTGCCTTTGAGTACGCGCGGCACATGACGGACGCGGGGTTCCATAATGTTGCGCAGAAGAGGTTCGCGGTACCGGCGTCGCCTTGGGCGAAGGGGCGGAACCAAAAGATTTTGGGCGCCATGCAGATGACGAATAACCTTGAGGGGGTGCAGGGTATCACGATGAAGATCTTTTGCCAGGTGCTGGGCTGGACTCGAGAGGACGCCGAGATGTTGCTGATGGATGTGAGGAAGGATATGGCGGATAAGAATATCCATGCGTATATCACGACGTGAGTCCTTCCCTTCGCGTTTGATGGTTATCTGCTACTCGCGCTGACGATGATGGATGTAGTATGTCGGTTTGGGGGCAGAAACCCCAGGAACCGGGACGGTCGGCCGTCTGAAGAGACAGTGTCTGTTTTCAGGGTAGTCTTCAGGTCTCTGAGGAGGCGGAAGAAGAATTGTCCTCAAATCCGTTGCGAATTAGAGTATCCGTATGGGGGACATGCATCATATCGTGTTGAAGCTGATCTCGTTCTCGCATCGCATTGAAACTCCGCCATGATGCGGAGTCGAAGATGAACAAGAGTTGCTGTTAATAACTTGCCGCGACAGCTGTCGTCCAAGACGTTGGGGCAGTTGGTCAGCCTATTATGCAAACACGATTCATGTTCCGTTCGTCTCATGTAAGAGCTACCTTGGCTGAAGAATGGGCGTTTGATAGTGATGTGTGAACCCAAGCCAACCAAAAACCTAGCTGCAAACACGACCTTTACCACACCTTTAGAGTATTGGTTAGAGTCTTGGTATCCTCAGGTATGTGAAGAAGTGTGCGCGCGATACGCGCATACCGCGGCACCCCCGAAGTGCTATCCGTCATGCCGTCTGGCCTTGTGGATTCGAGCCGAGGCCGTCGAGTAGGTGATCCACTTCCGATGGTCCCATAACGCCGTGGAAACACTGGGAAAACCGACAAGGAAAAGGGCGGTGCTATCACTCGTGTCACTGTGCCGTTGGGTTCCGTGATGTTCATGCCAAGTTGGCCGATGGTCCGGCGAATCTGTGCCGGAAAGGGCATCAACGCCGGTGGGGAGGGGCGCATCTTGGCTCTTGCCTCCTCTCCACGCAGCGGTACGAGATACATTCATCGGCGTTACAGCGACTCGGCCCATCGGCATTAAGACTTTTCTTTATTAGACTCTTAGTAAGCCATGTCTTCGATCAACTTGCCAATTCCAATTTCCACCATGTAACGAGGGCCAACTTGATCAAAAGAGACGATCTTCTTCGTCAAACTTGTTCAAACCCCACTCGCTCTGACCGATCCATCCACTCGGCTCGTCGTATTTGCAACATGCTAACCCCAGACCCTTGACCCCTCTCTACATACTGTGTAGAATGCTCGGATGCCCCTTCTGGCAAGGCATGGAAGCAGCCGGAGAGTTTATTCGCCCGCATTGCTTTGTCACCCCGGCGTAAACACTCTGATTGACAGACATACCGCGGGCGTACGCCGCACTTCTTCGAAAAAGAAGCTGTGGAGTTCTTTCCGTGGGACCGCTGTGAAGAATTTGTTGGCGCGGGGTTATAGTCTCTCTCTTTCACTGCCAGCTTACAGACATGAGCGAGTCATACCAAGAGCCAAAGGTACACGCTGCCAGGCCCGAATTTCAACCCCGACACATGTCACTCAGTCGTCATTCTGCTTTGAAAGGGCGAAGCATATGCCAGGGGCAGAACTCAGAGAAACCCATCACTGCCGTGACGTCAACCTGACCAATTGGCGGGGTGAAGCTCTTCATGCACTCCCTCCCCCCTTTCCGCACCTTAGCCAGCACATTCTGCTTCGTGCCAGGGGGATAAGCTCAATGGCATCTCGGACAAGCTGCTTGTTTCCCAATTGTGGGGTCATGGCCTGAAGATGATTACCATGATGGCCAGACCGTCGATGGAGCTACCCACGTGTATGATGGGGATGCGACGAAACTACAAAAGAGCTAGATGCCCCGCGCGAATAAACTGTTTGGAATGGAAACTCAGTACACTCAACTTTGATACCCAAGATACCCTCTCAAACCAAGTCAAATAACTCTTCCATCAACTCTCTACCCTTTCATACACACACACACAACATCATACACAATGGCTCCCAAGGTTCTCGTCGTTCTCACCTCCGTCGACAAGACTGAGAAGTCTGGCAAGCCCATCGGCTGGTACTTGGTACGTTCCCATCAACCACTGGTCTTCCCACGTCAAGTTCCGGTGAGCTAACTGTCTAACCAGCCCGAGCTCGCCCACCCCTTCGATGTTCTCAAGGAGGCCGGCGTCGAGATGACATTCGCCTCTCCCAAGGGCGGTGTCGCGCCCCTCGACCAGGCTTCTGTCGAGATGTTCGCCAGCGACCCTTCCTCCAAGAACTTCCTCGAGAACCACAAGGCCATCTGGGAAAACACCGAGAAGCTCTCCAACTTTGTCGGCCGCGCCTCCGAGTTTGACGCTATTGTATGTTTCCCCCTCAATACAATTTTACCTTGGAACCAACAGCTAACACCACAACCAGTTCTACCCCGGTGGCCACGGCCCCATGTACGACCTCGCCTTCGACGCAACCTCTCACGCCCTCATCGCCGAGTTCGCTGCCCAAAACAAGCCCGTCGCCTCAGTCTGCCACGGCCCCGCCGCCATCGTCAACGCCAAGCTCAACGACGGCACCTACCTCGTCGCCGGCAAGACCGTCACCGGCTTCTCCAACACCGAGGAGGACCAGGCCGGCTTCACCCCCGAGATGAACTTCATGCTCGAGGACCGCCTCAAGGAGAACGGCGGCAAGTACGAGCTCGCCGCCGAACCCTGGGGCGAAAAGGTAGTCGTGGACGGCATCGTCATTACTGGCCAGAACCCGGCCTCCGCTCACGGCGTCGGCAAGGCCATTGCCAAGGCTCTTGGCTTGTAAGGAAAGCCCTCTGGAAGAAAACGTGTCGTATGAAACATCATGAATGGGATCTAGGGAAGGTTATATAATTATGTCAAAATTTGAAGCGTTTTTGCCAAACCACAAAGGGACCCTCTGCCAAACTCAATTGGAACACGTCAAGTTGCCTCGTGATTGCGGATTTCCTATAGCTTAGAACGTTAAGGAGTCGTTTTCTCGGGCCGACAAGAAAACACACACCATGCATCGTCAGGCCTGGGCAACTGGAAAACTCAGATACTTGACAAATAAACTCATACGGCGCACATTGATTGTATCATTGGAGTCCAAAAGAAACAAAATACTAGTACTTTTTCCATTCGTCACTAACTTTTCTTTGACAATGCGATACACCATTACGAACGATAACTGAAACTGAGTGATGCATCTGGCACACTCGCAAACGCCCATTTCCATCTAATGCAAAGTGATATGCCTTGATCTCCGGACACCTGATTATACAGTCCACCCATTCAATACTTTCCCCTCCTTCACAGGGGCTCCAAGAGCTTGTCCGCAAACGCCAAGACATAAGAAATAAAACTCCAAGCCTTTGGTTTCAATAGCCTTTGCCGCCAATGAAGAGTTCAGAAGCTGAAGCAGGGTGGAGCAGGCCGGAAGTCCTAGTCGCCGTCGAGCAATGCATCCATGCCGTTTCGCTCACTTTCAAGGCTCTCCGCTGTGATGGGGCCATCAAAGGTCTCCTGCTTCCTCTTGACTTCGTCATCATCTTGGTTTGTAAGGTCGTCAAACATCTTGTTCACGACTCGCTCATCTTCTTGTGAATGGGGCGCAACATCCCTGCCGTTGAGCATGCCAACGTCCCCTTTGAACACGTCGGGACCGAACATCTCTACTGCCCTCTTACGGCCTACTTCTGTCCGGCGCAGTATGTCAAGGGCGTGATTCCTTCCAGCCTCGGTGTGCAGGTTAAGCCCATCTTCTTGACCCTGGAGGAGGCGTTCTTCAAGAGACATCGAAGAGTTGCCGCCGACAAGCTGGGGGCCCGGTGCACCATTAGACATGAAGAGGCCTGGGTGAAGTGTCGGAGCACTGTCAATGTCCATGGGATCATGATTGCTTCCAATGGATTGACGGGCCACATTGCCGTGGGAGGTAGAAGGAGGCGTTGCAGACGATTGTTCCGACTTCCGATTGTGGCCATGTTGAAGGCCAGGTGGCAGCACAGTTGCGCCAGACGCAGAAGTGGCAGCCGCTGCTGCAGCGGCGGCAGCGGCGGCTTCGGCATTCTGAGCCTTCCGCTTCAAGCTGGCAGCCTTGGCCTTCATGTTCTCCGGGAGGTCCTCCGCATCGTCCACCCCAAACTGCGCCAAAAGCTTTTGAAGCTTGGTCGGTCGCGGCTTCCGAGTACTCTTGGAGACCTCAAGAACCGGTGGTGCGTTTGGTGCAACAGGGCACCACTTGTGCAACTCTTGCCTGAAGAAGTTGGTCTCGTAGGCAAGCAAGATTTCAGCGCCTTCAATCTTCCGCAAGTAAAAGCGCTGGGTGTCTGCCTCAGACTCAGTGGAGACCACAGGATTGCAGTAGCCGGTGATGTGGTTTCTGAAGTCCTGAGCATTGTCGATGATCTTGGTAAGGACCTCCTCCTCCTCGGGCTGGAATGGGAGGCTGGGAATCTTTTCAGACCAAGCAATGAGCTCTTCGATCTTGGGTCGCGCTGCATCTCGCGGAATCTTAACCCGCCAATCGCAAATGGGGCACGTGTACTTGTCTTCGTCCTTGACCTTGCCGCGAGCAATCTTCAGACATTTGCCGTGGTACCTAGAGACGTTAGTTAATTGAGTAGATCTTAGAAGGCCACATCAAAACATACCATTCATGACAGAGCTCGCACTCAATCATCATGCCAGCCTCCACCTTTCGGCAAATGCAAAACACCTCGCGGAACCGAGGGTCCTCCCAACGGTGCACCTTTTGGTCGGGACTGGCTTCCCTCGATGCAGGTTCGGCAGGCATGCGAGGCTTGTCATTGACAATGTCAAAGCAGTCTTGATTGCGTTCCAACACGTAGTCCATGTGGCTCTTGAGAATATGGAGCGGTGCGTTGGTTTTGCCAAACAGCTTCTTACCCTCTCGCATCCAGTCCTCGTGACGTTTCTGCTCCCGCTCGAGGTCCAAAGTCCCATTGGGTTTTGAATTCAGCTCGTCGAGTCGGCGCATGATCTCAGCCACCTCTGCGTACTTGGGTCGATTGCGAATGTCCCGGTCTCGTGATCTTTCAGTCAAGTCCATGATCTGACGGTGTGCCTCCCTCTGCTTGTAAAGAATCTGGTCGACAGCGTTCAGGGTTTCCGCAGTGACCGGTAGGAAATTGGCCTGGACCTGCACCGATAAGGCCTCCAGCTGTGGGTAATGGATGACCTCTGCGATAATCAACTCTCTAGCCTTCTTCTCCCATTGTTGACCAGCAGTCATCTGTTCAATGTAGTAGACGAGATGATCGTTGTATGGAGCAATGTCCAATCTCTTTCCTTCTTCGATGAGCTCGCGCACCTCGTTGAGTGACATGAGGCTGTTTCGGTTGTTACGAGCCTTCTCGCCCCACTTGAGTTGTTCAAGGACTCGCGAGAGTCGGTCGACTTCTGGCGTGTCGACGTTGAAAGTCCGGCCCTCCTCAAGTAGGTCTTCGATTTCGGAGAGCTCGGCGAGGTGAATCTGTTCCAGCGCTTTAGCGGCATTCTTTCGGAAGGCCTCGATGGCCTCGACCCGCTCCCTCAGCTGGGTGATCTCAGGGCAGTCAAATCCTATTTGCTCCGCCTCATTGATAAGACGGTACACGTTGGAAACATTGCGCGCATCGCGTTCCTTTTGGTCCAGCGAGTTCTTTCGGTTGTGAATGGACTTTTCGCTCTTGCGCCTGTTTTGCTGCTTCCGGATCGTGTAGTTGGTGGCCTCCTCCACCCACTCGTTGCACCGATCGACAAATTCCCGAAGCAAAGGGAGCGAGGGTAGGTCATGGGGTATTTTCTCACCCTCGTGTAGGAGATTCCGAAGAGTCTTAAGAGAAGGCGTGGCCTCTTCTTCCAGAAGCTTGTCGTACTTCTCTTCCCAGGCCTCTGGCGTACGCGCCTTTTCGAGAACCTTGCCGTATGTTGCTTCAATGTCCTCCTCGGACTGTCTGTAGATGACAGCATGTCCTTCGCCGTGGAAGCGCTGGTGCTCGGTTGACTCGCAGCATGGCTGATAACCCGCGTGTGCCAGGCAAAGAATTTTGCCGGACTTGAGGCACTTGAATCTAGAGAGGTACGTAAAGGCTTTGCAATACGAGCATTGATACTCCTCTTCGGGCACGTCCGTATCGTCAATTTCAAACTTCAGAGGGCAGGAGGTGTCTTCTTTGCCAGCCAACGCACAATCGTGCAGCTGCGGCTCGAGGTGCTTTGCCACGAACTCGGTCCGGTGCGCGAACTCTCGTTTCTTGATGCGTTCGAGAGCGGGCGCAAGCCATTTTGCCGTCTGGATCGTCAAGCCGCTGTTTGTCGTACCTTCGGCGGCGGTCCACAACAACTCGTCGTGCGAGAAACATGGCTGTCTCCTGAATACTTGCAGTCTCTCCACACCGCCCAGCCCGAAGGGTTCCCAGTCACAAGGGGCAAAGTTGACAGCCTCGTTAAAGTTGAAACCATGGTTGAAGCCGGCGTGGTAAGCCTGGGGGAAGGTGATAACAAACTGACCCGCGCGCTGATCGAGTGCATAAACCCTGACGCCAGCCTTTTTCAGCTGCTCCGGGGTCAAAAGGGTGACCAGTTGGAACAAAAGGTCAGGCTGAGTCTCGAAGAGCTCAGGAACGGCTTCACGCATCGCGGCCTCGAACTTCTCGGCGTCCTCACCCGGAATACCATACCAAGTCTTGGTTGCGCCAAAGTGCTGGTAGTTGGCAGAGTAGGCATAGTGGTCTTCGTTGTGCCAGCAGAAAGTCGAGAAGATCATGCCGACGTACACCCACGGCACGGTCATGCCAGAGATGTCTGACTTGATGTGCCTGAACAGACTTTCAGGGTGGAGAGGGAGCAGGTTGAGATTCCAGGGGTCGGTCGAATAAGGATTGTTGGGATGTCTCTCGACGGTTGGAAAGCCGGAGCCGTGAGTTGTGCAATGAATGTCGGCACCATACTCGACCTCCACAGTCTCCTCAATGTCGGCAACGAGACGCCAGAACTCAGTCTCGACGTCTTCCTCCGTGACTGGGCGATGGCAGTTGAGAACGGGGTCGAAGGGCATCTTCTTCTCAAAATAGCCCTGCTTGAAATCGGCCGCCTTCTGCTGGAATTGTTTTAAGGAATACAAGCCGCCCTCCTCGAATCCGTACTGTCCGTCACCGACCAGACATCTCGGGCAGTTCCATTCGGAGTCGGGCTTGTGCTTAGGGGGAGGATCGAGACAGGTCCCATGGTATGCGTGGTCACAGGACTCGCAGACGATTAGGGCACCGGCTTCTTCCGCCTTGCCACACTGCTCACATTTCTGCTTCAAGTCAGTGTATTGGAAAAGAGAACGCAATGATGCCTCGTAGCTTACCTCGCCAGGAGCCAAGGCCTCATCTCGGGGAATTCTGGGCACGGAAGGACGGAACAGAGACATGTGAGATCCTGCCACGGTAGGCACAGTATCTGCAAGTCAATGTATTAGCATGTGGATAACAGCCAATCATCGTACGGCTGCTAGCAGAATCCAACGGTTGCCTCGCTCAATTGGGAAAAAGAGTCTTTGAAGCCAATGGAATCCTTATAAATTCCATGCATGTGGTTCATCGCTGCATGCGGAGCCCGCCGTGATGGTCAAGTACAGCTGGCAACGCAGCCACCAACATGGAACGATGGTGCTGGCCGGCACTTGTGGGCAATGAGGGGAAGGACTCACCTTTCTTCAGACGCTTACTCCGTCTGCTATTTACACCGTCTCCGTCGTCCTTGTCTGTTCCAGAATCCTTCTTTGCAAGATCGAGGCTTTCACAACTGATTTGCCGTTTGAGAGCGGCTGGACCGAGATTTGAAGGCCGATAGTCGGGCGTGTTCTTTGCCGAGTTGGCTGGACTGAACGATTTCGGAGGCGGAGTACTAGCCACCTCATCCTGTTGAGCCTGAGGAGCAGGTCGATTGACACTCTTGAAGCCGGAATTTACCGCAGTAAAGCCACCCGTGTTGATGGCCTTGAAGCCCGAGGTGACAGGGGCGGGCGCGGGCGCGGGTGTCGGGGGTGCATCGGCCATAGGAGTATCTCGGTCAGCCTCCTTTTTGAGGCCATTGATGCTTGCTTGCAGGGCATCTGACGCGTGGCGGGCCGGCGAGTCGCCTCGGGCGCTCGATGGAGTATTGACGTTGGATCGTTTCATCGGAGTGACCGCTGGGCTTGGGGTGTAGGGTCCTCCATTCTCGTACTCGAGTTGCTGGTGCACTCCGGGCTTGGCGAGCCTCAAATACTCCTCGTATGGGCAAAGCCATCGCTGATATGAGTTCTTCAATGAGGTGGACAGTGAGGACATTATCTTGCCGCTGTATCCCAAGTCACGACCGATCTCGGCCCACTTCTTCAGTTTGCAGACCTTGTCAAAGCCGCCACGAGCCTCAACGGCCTTCTTCAGACGGTACAAGTCGAGAGGCTTCTTGTCCACATACGGAAGACGATGCAGGTGACTGCCCTGCTGCTTGTGGAACTTGGCCAACGCGTCCAAGTACGAAATGTTTGCCCGGGTGCCTAGTATAATTAGCATTGCCTCCCTACAAAAAACACAAAGGTGGGCATGCGTGACTGACTTCCTTCGACCGAGTTCAACTCCTGTTTACGGGTTCTGAAATGGAATCTCTGCACAGTTCTTGGTTAGCATGAGTTCGGCTCGCAATCGAGCTGGCTGGCTGGCAGCTTCGCGACTAGGCATCGCAACAGCATCTGAGCAGGCCCTCTCGGGTGCGAAAAATGAAGACGAACCTCTGTATCAATTGCAAAGTCCGGGTTCCAAGAGTCGGGCGGAATGATCTTGCACAATCCGTAGTTCCTAGCTTCCGGGGAGATTTTCTTGATGTACTCCATCGGGTCCTTCCACTCCTCCTCCGTCGGGCAGTATGTGGGCGCATCCTCAAGGCCATGAGGGCGCGACTTCTTCTTGACCGGCTCCTTGATCGCTGTCGGTTGGCCCCGTCGTTCGACCGAGGTGAGTTCTAGAGGAGTGCTTCGCATCGAGCTGAGAGGAACCTGAGGGTTCGTCGGGTGGTAGCCGTTGGAGTTGACCTGGGCGGCCTTGGATTTGGCCGAGGCTGTGTTCGAGCCGACGGCTGGAGAGCCTCGCGAGCTCGCATTCCCGCTTCCCGTGCCGTTGGCAGCGGTGCCGCCGGCTGTAGGTGCAGACACCATACTGCAGATAGGGATTGCCGATAGACCTGTGGAACAGGCACAATGGCGGGTTGAGGTGAAGAACGATCGACGGTTTTCGGTTCTGTCGCAGTCACAGGTATTCGGGTAGACGGCGGATTCCGTGAGAGATCATGCGAGCGGATGTAAACGGGCGGGCTATGGATATTGTCGCATGACAGATCCTAGAGGTTGGTTTTCGCCGGTGAGAATATAGACGCGGTTCGATTGATCGACGAATTTGTTGCTTCGAGAGTCGTCACTGGATAAAGCGCATCAGACAGAGATCGGTTGCGAGGGAGAGTATGATCTGGGGGGTGAGCGGGATATGTCAGATATAATGGTGCGGTGGAAAAGCTAAAGGCTAAAGATGCGGGTGACCAACGGGGTACCTAGCGGCGACAAGCAAAGAAGCTGGGGCTTGGGGGAGGCGTTTGGTACCTACCATGTGTGGTTGCATACAATGGAAGATTGAATGGTGATGGCACACAAGCGATATGTTACGAGCGAGAGTCTTCAGCACCTTTTGATGACCGGATTAGGAGAGGATCCGAGTCATGAGAATGAGATGTAGGAGGGAAGCTGGGGTTCGGGGGGAGGAAACGATGTGAAGTGGGAAGTGTGGATAAAGGTGAGGGAAGGGGAAGGGAAGGTGCGTGTGGATAGGAACTGAACGACGGGCCGGGTGGACGGACATGGAAGTGGACGCAGAAGGGAAAGAACCGAATGAACGGGGAAAAGCGAGTACCTACCTTAGAAGAGATGGAGATGGCCGGCAACTTGGGAGGAAAGAGAGGGAACCTCAGGTCAGGAAAGATGCACGGGCAGGTTTGGGTTCGAGGTACCTACCTACTCCGTACCTGGAGGTAACTGCTTGGGGTGGGCGAAAATGGGCGGAAATGGGACCTGAAGTGAATGTGCTGTGCCGGTGCGTCCAAGAAGAAAATGGCAAGGCCAGGCGGGGCAACTTGCAAGGCAGGTGCGATGCAAAGTGTGGGAGTGGACATGGGACGTGGACAACATGCATCGGCATTGCACCCGTAGTGTAGCGATAGCAGTAGCGATTGAAATAACGAGAGCTTGTGTTTTTCATTGTCTTCTTTTTTTTTCAATATTCTGACTACTTTATCTGCTCAATAAGGTACCTCTGCAAAAGTCTAAACCAACAGCAGAAATTGAGGAAAATACATGCATCTGGTGAGAGCTAAGAGAGGAAAGCGCAGAGGGTGCGACAGGGAGGCACCGACGGGGACGGAAGTTCCACGGGTCCTGCCAAGGTACCTCAAC
The DNA here is from genome assembly GCA_030869315.1 of Colletotrichum cuscutae. Lineage (NCBI taxonomy): Eukaryota > Fungi > Ascomycota > Sordariomycetes > Glomerellales > Glomerellaceae > Colletotrichum > Colletotrichum cuscutae. The sequence continues at coordinate 221,289 of MPDP01000316.1, forward strand.
TTGAGGAAGAAGGACGACCGTCGAACGGCAGGTGCGAGGGTGACCAAGGGCGGAACGGAAGGGACAGCTCACGTCTGTCGGTGCAAAATCCCACTACAAGTGGGTCCGAACTGGACGTCGGCCACCCACTGGAAGTACACGGTACTTCCTCGGGTGCCTCTTCCATGACGTCCACGGAGTCGCTCTCCCTCCCTCACCAACAGAAGCCTGAGCTGACAAGCATCCTGGCCTAACCACAGAAGACTGTCTGTCTACCAATATCATCGTCTGTTCCTGACGACCCCTCGAATCCATACCAGGACCATGCTAGTAACAGTCAACCAAGATCAAACCAAACGACTCTGTTGATCTGGATGCTCGGCTGGCATTACATACTTGACGGCCAATATGACTTTACCCTTCAAAGGGAGCGATCCATTAGTTCCCCGGCTAAGCCTCCTGCTTCCCTTTGATGACGGGCGGAAGAGAGTAGGATGCACCCTGGTGTCATTTTACGGTCTTTAGTCCGAGGTACATTGTGGTCCGACCGTCCTCAGGTACACTGGTACATAGCCCCCAATCCTGACATCCAAGTCGGTCGACATGCGACATCAGACACACACACAGACACACACTCGCGCGCGCGCTCGCACACAATTAATCGCAGCAGCGCCCGAAGACGTCGCAAATGCCGGCCCATGAATCGTTTGGTTTGGAGTGCACGGCCGCAAAACCTCCGCATCGCCCAGGGCTAAGTGAAAAGCCTGGAATTGCTCTCGATCATCGACCGAACATTCGTAACAGGGCCATCCCTCAATCACCGTCCGACATGTCTCCAGTGATTGGCGCATTGTCATCTAGACCAGAAGGATGCATGCAAGGCGTTGATGCATCGCCAGCGCTGTCATTCCGACATCCGAGCCTTCCGTGCTTCGGATGGCATTTCGAGGCTACACTTGGCAGTACGGAATTCTGTACATGGGATTCCTCGAGAAGTCATATTGCCTTACCAAATTTGCACCATTTTGTCTCCGATTGTCCAGCCTGTGACAGTTTTGCCACTGCTGCATTTCAGTGTTGCGTCTAAACGCCTAAACTCTGCCCTGCCAGGACGGCATGCCCTGGCTAAGGTGAATGCCTGGCTTGCCTGGGTCTGAGGCAAAAGGATACAGTGCCACGGACCACGAGACTTTGCTGCACGCCCACTCTTTTCCCATGCACAAGAAACCAACATCTGATATCGCGCGCTGACTCAACAGGGGGACGCCAATATCAATCGCTTAGCGAGCCAATCACGACAGTATGACGTTGGAGAAACCCACCCTGACGTCCCAGATCGGTTCAAGGGCGAGGTTCATCCCTGCTTGCGGGGGCGGGCGCCGGACGGGCGACTCAGTTTTAGTATTTTCTGGTTGATTTTTTTTCTCCTTTGTTCTTTCCTCAGATGACCTGCACGAAATTTGACGACCACCACGGCTTAGTCATCCGCCAACACCTGATATCACGACTGATTATCACCAGAATGATATCTTCACGAAATGTAGTTTAAGTTGAGCTCACGTCGTGTACCTTTCTCAGAAGTATAATTCCATATCAGGGCTGGTTGAGAAAGTAGACAATGACAAGCAGAAATCACAACGAACTTGCGCGAACCTCGAGTCTTGAGCATGATGATAATGAGAAATGAGATGGATAAAGGAGATGGAAGTCGCTTTGCACGCTTAGGTGACGTCAAAGACTGATTTTAAAGAGGATCTCGTGATCCCGGCAGCTTTGGCAGAATAGATTGAAGATTCTTTTCACATTACCAACATGATTTACCAAGAAGATGATTGAACAAGTCCCGCCAAGATTGTCTGTCTAGTTCCTTCCGTGGCACGCCTATTGGAGATTATTTAGGAGGCTCACATTTGTGACTCCATCAGGAATGACCAGTCAGCTCAGTAGACAACGTTGATCACGGGTGAATATCGAGCCAGAGGTGATGATGAGACCTATAGCAGACCCGCCATCTATCTCTAAGGCAGAGTCTCTTCGGCCATTCATACAATTATGAAAAGAGTCTAGAGGGTTACTACCCCCAGCATTGCTGAGACACTGCACAGCAATTATGTTGAAGTTCTAACATACGCGAGTAAAAAAGGAAAAAAAAGTTCCTCTTAACTTGTTCTGACTATTATTAACTATCGGCTACTAAGGACTGCTAGATACCAACATTGAGAGAAACTGATTATACTTCCCTCGGTTGATCGTCATAATTATGCTCATGTAACCACCACTTTCCTGCATCTAAAATAAAGTAGGCGCAATCCAGGTGGAGTGGCTATTATCCATAGGTCAGATCGATAAGATCAGGCTGACAGTGATTTTCGCATACCCAAATAATATACGTTTCTGCCTGAAAATACTGAACTAGTCTGCTTGTTCTCCATGTCATTGCCAAATGCCCCTTTATTAATGATTCAGATGCAGATATTTCCTGCAACTGGAACAGACAACTGGACGTCAACATGAAGTTTCATATGAAAACTAGAGTTTAAAGGTACGAGACATTGCAATGTTGCGATACAGGCACTCGTGATGGCTGGTGGTGTACCTAGACACGGAAAGTAGCATGCTGGAGACACAATTGACATTGGCCTTTTGTGATTTCTTCGTCTTGAGCGAAATGGCTCACGGGAAACCACGCACACACAAAACTACAAGTGATTATTGCCTATGAGATTGGCCAGATGCCGCTCTACATTCAACAATTTCCGCAAGACATAGCCTGGAGCCTGAATTCATGGTGGGCTTGCACCTTGAAGCTCACAATCTGTACCTATGCTCACGGGGTTCTCTTTGAAACCACTGTTGCGTTCATTTAATTGGGGTGGTTCGTTTGAACAACATAATCGGAATCGTCCACGATGGCGAGAAGAACCTCCTGGCTCATACCGAGACGACTGATGTTCTCTGTACTCAGTCGCCTGGGTCTATATCACTCATTCGGAGAGCTGGACCGTGTATCTTATGCAGTTGGCGTTCCTTGGGCTTGTGGCCCGGGACTAAGCAGCTCATATCTACAAGACACTGCTTCGCTTAAGATGTCATATGCTCCGTTAGAACGGAGAGCGAGATTCGGTTTCGGAGAGATTAAGTCTGTGTCGGGATTGCGGTCCCATCTAACGTCTTCTCTTCGAGCTGCTTCATCTGCTTCTGACTGTACCTCTTCAGCTTCTTTCCAAACTCAAAGAAGCAATGGCCACAGACGAGAATCACCCCTATACTCCCAAATTCTCTAAAGTCTAGGAGACATGCCTGTCGGACATGGCTTTAAGGTCTACCGACTACGTAGACAACACCCCTTCTTCCTTAAGAGGTTCCTTCACAGCTCTGAGGTGGAGCGGGCATATGGAGCCTAGTTTGCTGCGAGGACAGTGAGCTTCTACTTCGTAAGGTGGACGTGTACCAACCCGTGTACGTCTACGAAAGTGGGATGAGCTTTATGAGGCCAACGCCTCCTCAGGAGATTTCCCACCTCTTATTCTAGAGTCCAAGGGGCTCTTCTCTTGATAAGCAGAAAGATTCAGGGGACATCACCAAGATCAGCCATTGTCATTGCAAATTTCTTGTGTATATCTCTTTCTATCGATGAGATGGTGTCACGGTTCAACTCGGAGAGATGATTACTAGAGCATCGTAGTCCGGCAATGATTTAGTACGAAACCACTTGGGCATCGTCGGACTTTCGACTCTGGGTTCCCAGTCCCTCTCTCTCTCTCTCTCTCTCTCTAGTCAGACCAGAAATACCATGCCCTGTAGCTCGCTCGCTCGATCCCATGAGAACACGTCGTACGCAGTCAAGCATACATACTGACAATAATGGCACATTCTCTTTAATTTTGGCATGGCGAGGCCTCGCACAGAGCTTCACAGGATTGTTAGCCAGTCATGGAGTTGATGAGGGAGAGCTCGAAGTAGCTCACGGCTCTTACTGATGTGAGCACGATTCCTAGCGTACTCTCACAGTTCCGGTTTCGCGAGAGTGCAGACCCAGCATCGACCAAGTCTGTAAATTACGGAGACATCAAAGTAAACTTACAAGACTGACCTCGGACACTGCAATTCAATCTCGTTATTCGACCTGTAATGGTGGTTCAAGACCGATGTGGTTTCACAAACAGTGAGACTGAGATACAATCTGGCTACGGGTTGAGCAGGTTTCTTGTAGATCACATTCAATCGAACCATATCTATATGCAATACGGAAGCACGCAAAGAGCTCATGGGTAAGACATAATCCGATTTCAATTTCATGGTACAGACATCTATGTACTACTATCCCGCCAGAGCCAAGTCGGATAACGAGAATATCACAGCTACTAGGGCCTCGGCGTGGTTGCTCTCGGGCCAGATTGGCAATTTAGGCCATGCCAAGGAAAACAGGACTCTGAGCTAGTCGACCCTTTTGTTGCCCATCAGGCCCATGGTTGCGGCCGCAGCTCTCGGGAGCTGGTCGCGCTGTCTTCGATGGTGGCGTCAGAGTCTACCGGTGTCGCAGATCCCCAGGCCGTCACCAGCCTCGCGCCAGCTCAGTGTCTGACCTTTTCTCGAGCCAGACATGCCGAGAAACGATGCTGGATTATCCGCGTTCATGCACCGCCCGAAGCTATTTGCATCCGGCTATGTGCATCGCGCTGGGCGTAGTCTGGATGGTCAACTTTCCCGAACCAACCTCAACGGTGCATTCCAGCACTGTTGGGGTGGGTTTCCCGAACGTTAGACTTTAGCCAGAACGCAGCGTACGCAAGAGTCAAGGCAAGCCTGCGGAGATGCACAACACTCCAAGCTTTCCATTGAGCTTGCAAAATTGGGCAAACGTATTTGCATGCAGAATCGCTTCTAGACCAACCCTCAGAGCCCCCAGAAATGCTCTCAACACTCCGAATCGACAGTAGCCGAGATGTGAAAACGGTTCGATATTACTGCAAATGCAGAACTCCACTGGTATGACGACAATGCGAAAAATTCGACACTGGCCGTCTGGTTCGAAGAGACCCAGGCTGACTCGCAGCATTTGGGAGAAACAGGCTGGGTGGGCCGAAAAGATGTTATCTCGCAGATGGATCTTGCAGATCCGTGTTTGACACAGAGACCCACGTGGATCTTATCAAGTCTTCGTTCGCCTCTTCTTCACTTTCAAAAGAGCCTCGACTTCTTTCGCACCCCTTTCCCGTAGTGACAATTCTTTCATCATATCGACCCACTGAATGTGGCCCCCACATTGTGGGCAACGGCCCTGAATAGGGACGACCACTTCTCGATCCTCTTCATGGTGGAGCATATGACGACTCCAGCATGAAAGATGCCCAACAGCCTCACAGGACTCGTTTGGACACACGGCGTGTAATCCCTGACCGTGAGGTAGTGCCTCTTTGCAGACTACACAGCTGCCCTCTCTTTCAAAGGTGATGATGGACTGTGCTTTTTCAATGTATGGCTTCATGTGCGTGTAGTCCACAGGCAAGGCATCGATGCCCCAAGCGACGTCGTCTGAAGATGCGGCGGGGTCGGGGCCGAAGTCGGTGACTATGTTGAGGGTGTTTCGCAGAGGCTCGGTTGACTTGGCAGAGGAGGAAACCCATGCTTTGTGTACATCCTTTGCAAAGAAGTGTAGTGTAAGCGGCCACCGACGGAAGCTCGGTACTCCTAGCAGGAGCTGTAGATTGGACAATATCGAGGAGAGGCTAGCACGAGGTCGGCGGGGACGTCCATTCTTCTTTACTCCGTTTGAGACGGTGATGCGAGACGTGGAGGGTATATGCAGAGACAAATGTGGGTTCGTCAACGCCCATCTGTTGTTCCTTTGTCAGCGTATGGTTGAGAAGGTTAATGTTGATACAGAATGTGATATCAAATCAAATCAAATCAAATCGAAATGGTGCAATATGCAAAATCTAGACATGCAGGAGAACCTGAGCATGTGCAAGCTAGGGGGGTGGTGGGGAGGAGGAGCGGGGAAACATCATCTGAAGCAGAGCACCTTGCTTGAGAGCATGCTTGAAAGCATGATAAGAGGGAAACAGCCTCAAGGTCAAGGTGGATCGTGAACGGGACGGAGATCATACTCAAACTTTAGAGCAGCAACCATGCCCGGGAAGCCGGATACCAGCCCCACCATCTCCCAGGGCCGTAGGCTTAGACGAGAAGTGCGAACAGCGCCGCCGCGGGCCTCGCCATTGTGCTGCTTCAGACGGCGCGGGGGGTTGGGCGTCGAGCCGATGTAGAGAGACGCGTGGCGTACGGTGGAACGGAGGATGTACACCGTGTAGAGGGCGGGGATGGGCTTGGACTGGACGGGCATGACTCGGCAGGGGACGGTAGACGAAGTCAGGACATGTTGTTCTGCGACGTGTTTTGGGATGGAGGGACGAGAGAGAGCGGTGCAGACTCGAGACTCAGTGCTTGTGCTGGCCGCCGGGCAGTCTAGACTCGTCTTTTGCTTATGGGCGCATACGTGGACTCGGGTTTGAGCGTGTGTCGGGGCGGTCGAGGTTGGGTCTGTGACTGAGTTTGTCCAGATAGATGGGTGTCGGACCACAGGGCGAACACTGGAGGGAGAGAGAAGGATAGGTATGGGTGACAGGCCGGGCCAGGCCAGGCCAGGCTTGGGCGATGCTTGAACGCCTGTGCTATTGTTGGTGAACTTCGGCGTCAGTTGTGGTGGTTCCGGGTGCTGCTGGCAATGCACCGCGGGGCGATGATACTGGACGGCGCCGCAGCGGCCAGGTGAGAGAGCGGTGTGTGAGGCGAGGCGAGGCGAGTTGCGTTCCAGGTCTTGATTCGGCTCCAAGGTTGGTTGAATTCTTGGAGGCTAACCGTAGAGAGCGATGTCGGCCGAGGGGTCGGAGACTCGGGTAACTGCAGGCTGTTGATTGAGAGCGTGGGAGAGGGCGTGGGAGCGTCGGATGGTCGCGGAGTTTGAGTAAAGTGAATCCCAAGTTTGGGGGGGAGACGGAATTTTTTTTGGCGTCAGGGTGACATTCGGCCAGGGACCGACAAATTGGATCTGGTCAGGTGAGAGCACCAGGCCAGGTCGGGGGGGGGGTTAAGAATGCAACGCAGGTCACGGTGAGACGAATTGACGTGGGTGGTGGGAGTGCAGCAGTAGCGGCAGCAGCCACAGGTTACTCCAGGTTAAAAGTTGCAGTGAAGCACCGTAACACCGTAGCACGAGGGTGCAGGGAAGTTGGACCAGAATGGAAGGGAGTGAGAGATGAAGGTGAGTCAAGAGATGGAAAGGGAATCGAGATTGGCCACGGGGGACGGGATGCTGTCACGACTCAGGGAGGAAACAAGCAATGTACACGGAAAGTGTCGAAAGTGTCAAAAATTTGAGGGGGCCTACCTAGAACAATAATGTGGGATCCAATATTGATTCACTTTGGAAATCTGGATCAAATCTGTGTGTAAATTGGATGGCTGACGGCTGCATTTGAAAATAGAAATGTTCCGTCGGGAGTTGAGGAGAGGCTAGTCCTGTTTAGGACACGGGGAAGGCTGTGGCTGCTCACCTGTTCTCACCTTGGGGCCTCACCTCACCTTCTTCACCTTGCTTTTTTTTTTTTTTTTTTTTTTCCAGTCATGTTCTTCTTGTCGGGGGATGCCAGGATGGGAGGCTTGGGCTTCCATGGGAAGGCGTGGAGGGCCAGCCGGTGGTGGGAGCAGGGGGTAAGACACCGGGGAAGCTGACCCCAAGTCTTCCGCCTCGTGGTTCTTTCCGGTTGGCGGTTGGCGGTTGGCGGTTGCACTTGCACCTCGCACCTGCACTTTTTCGCACTTTCTGCTCCTGCCTCCTGCCGTCAGCACCAGTGAGTGCCTGCCGTTCCTGCTGTTCCTGACGATGCCTCCTGCCCTCCTGCCTCCAAAGGGAGGTACCTGTTGTCTCGTACCGTTCGTGCCTTCCCTCCCCCAGCTGAAGCATCGTCGCCTGGCTTCGTCCCTCGTCCCTCGTCCCCCCCCGGCTACCGGACCCTCCACCCGCCAAGGGCCCAACATTCCCCCATGTTTTTCAATTTTACATAGATTCCCGTGTCGCAACATTTCGTCCCGTGATGTGCAAAAAAAATGCCACCCTCGTCAGCTGTGTACTGTGTAGCTCGGGGGGTGAAGCTGTCCACGATGTACTTCGTACCTTACCTTACCACCTTACCACCTTACGCATAGCTTCCCCAGCTTCCCGCCAGCTTGGGGTCACGACACACCGACACCAGCACCGACACCGACCGCGGAACTCAGCCAATGCTGCACTCGCAACCGCAATCGTGGACTTCCAAGCTCCCAAGCTCCCAAGCTTCCGTCTAACTAACCACCTGCATGCACTCAGAACTACTCAAGCGGATGCGTGCCTGACGATACCGGTTTCAACATGAGCAAACCCCCTTCATACCGCTATTTACTTGTTATTACTCACAGAACCACCAATCTTCTGCCTGGGGACGCCTGGCTACCAAGTGTCACTCGAGAGACCAAATGCTTTCTCAGATTGCCAAGGTATTCAAATGAAATGGGAATCGAGACGAATCGAGGGCACGAGATCTCACTGATGCTGACAAGAGCATAGATCACCTGCCATTACGAAGAGTGACGCATCCTACGTTGATTACCGAGCCACATTCGTATACTGTGGATTTCAGGTACTCACGTATCCATCAGAACCTCGTTGGCTGTGCCAATTAGTACCTCGCACAACACTCGGCCATACCCAAGAGCTGCGTCAGTGCAGTGACACAGCCTGTGCGACAGAAGAGAAATCGAGCAGTTGATTGACCGACCTGCGACTGTCGGCTGCAGTTGTGCAGCTCCAGAGGTCAAGGAGCCACGCACCCCAGATGCCCGAGCAAAGATTCCCTGCTTCAACAAAAAACCAAAAGGCACACCGATGGAGGCTTCCAGATACACGGAGTGAAGCACTGGAGCTGGCACTAGAGCCGTACGGAGACAAACTACGTACGGAGTGTCCTGTTCAGTCGTTCCCAGCGCACATCAGTTCGCCTCCTGCCCTACGACTCGAGACATAATCGCCCCTCAATCCGCATCCGCCGTCGCAAATCCACAGAATGCCCACCAATTGGCGTCTTCGATTGGCACACAATGCCCGTGGCACGCGTGGGTTGACGCTGGTCCCTCTGCCCTCGCTGATCCGATGAGGTCTGCCACGTTCGCCTATTTCCGACTCGGGAGCGAGCAGCAGTAATACACAGTCACACTGTATGCTGGATCACCAGTGCCATTCCTCGCACCCCACGTTTTCGACTGTGCCTTCGAGAGTCTTGACCGAGTTTCCGAGACATGACAAAGCTTCCTCCCCCTTGTGCTCTGCTGCTGCGAGCGAGCAGGCCTTCTGTGTGAGTAGTGCATGCGCGAGTGTAGACCACAGCTGCAGCCAAGCATTGAAGCATCCAAGCTAGCAGGCTCACTGCTTCGAAGCTATGAGAGCCGAACAAACAGCCACCAAACAACACTCGTCAGCTTGTTTCCCTGGCAAAAGCCCATCGACTGTACGGCCAGAAAGCCATCAGCTTCCTCAACTGACTGGCGTAACGCTTGCGGCTTTACGGCTTTGGGCCTGCCGACCACGGCGTTGGAGGCGTTGGGATGGCTTGGGTAGTGGAATACGGGTTACGGCGTGCCGAGTGCGGCGTGCGGCTTGCTACCCACACCTCATCTCTAACTTTGGAACTTAATCAGTCAACAACCCACCCTCTGTCACTTCAGATCACCCGCCTATTCGCACCGTTAAGGCAGTCAGCCTGCAGTTGGTGTGCAGCACTGCAGCACACCATTGTGGCAGTTGATAGCCGAACCCGATTGATTCAGAGACGACGCGGCAGCAAAGGAAGCACCAGACAAGCACACCACCCTTCGAACGGGCAATTACCTGCAGTTGCGTGACAATAGAGGCCGGATGCTCTCTAAGCTCCGCGTGCGCCGAAGACGTCTGGTCATGCTGGATTACCACCAGGCCACCTGGGCAGGCAGGCAACGGATGCAGACACACGTATCCGGCCCCTCGGTGGCAGCGACATGCCAGCCAACCAATTCACCACCTGGACACACCGATGGTCACTGAGGGTGTCCTTGTGGATTGCAAAGAAAGCCAGCTTGGGCCAGTCAGCACTCGCAACCTAGAGGGGTGTGGGCGCGTACCTGGGCCGGAGGAGGGGACCCCTATAATGGGATTTGGGAGCGCCTCCAAATACGGTCCATCCTTGCCGATCCCTACCTTAGGCCAAGGGTTCCAAGGTCAATCATGGAGCACACTGGATCTGGCTGGAGAAGGACTGTCACCATCGCTGTTCGAGACGCCAAAAATTCCCTGTCCTAGACCTGCGATCCAGAAGCCGCACGCAGATGACCTTCCCTCCTGGGTTACCCTCAGTCTCTGTTGGTCTCTGTCGATTGCTGGGCACACAGAACAGCTTGGGACTAGGCATCGTTTTGTCTATCTAGAAGCTGTCGACGCACCGAGAGGGAACGACTTAGCACCAGGAGTGATCTAGACCGCAGTCTACTGTCCACGGCCGCTGCACGTTCTATGGCGATAGACCGACAGACCGACAGACCGATAGGCCACCCTCCACCAGCATTCAGTAGGTACACCTATCCCGGGGTCCCATACGTTAGCGCAGTGAATTAACAGGGAGGGTGGCCAATAAGTACAGGTTCTATCCTTTCTACCTAAATTCTATAGCTAATCCGGAGATAGTACTTTAAACTCCTCACTATTGAACCTTCTATCTATTTCTACCATTTCTCCCTACTTTTTATTACTAACTTTCACCTTAACTATATATATAAAATATTTTTTTAAAAAATCTTAAGGGAATATTTTAAAGTACTTATCCTAAAATCTCTTTTTATTTTATATATAAAAATTAGAAAAGTGACTTTGCAGGGCTGCTACTAGATTTGGTAAAGTCGGCTACCATTTCACGAGCTAACGTATGGGACCCCGGGATAGGTGTACACAGTCCGGCCCCCCTCAACCATGCACGTTTACCCTAGGAGAGGAGACGACCCGTGGGGGTGGATGAAGCAGGCGGCAGGCGGCTAAGGTGAGTGTGCTGTCGCACTAAGAAAAATCTTTTTTTCCTTCCATGAAATGGTGGGTGGAGGTGCCGTGATTATTCTGGACCCGGGTGACTGCTCCCCCCTGGCTCACTGAAAGTTGAAACTAGGAAGAGTTGGAGCGAACTCATTTGCCTCACCGCCGCCGCGCTCGACCCGTGGCATGCATAGCTAGCTTTGTTACGGATAGTAAGAGTCGAAGTAAGGTGAGCGTGGTGAGATGGTGGCAGCTGCTAAAGTCCTATTTCCAGCCCTCGAGGCCCTCGATGCCCAGCCGGCACATCCACCTGTCCGTCTGTCTGTGTGTGATCTGAGCGAGAGGAGTCAAGAGTCAAGACTATAGAGAGAGACGTATCTTTTCTATTTCCCGCGAGACTGTCCCTCGTCTCGTCTTGTCAAACACCATCTGAGATGAATCTCTACTTAAAATACTGTGTTCGAATAGTGAACACGAATATTAGTACGTACCTTGCCACCCCTGCTGCTCGCTGCCAAGTCCGGCTCGCACATCCCGCTGCAATCAGAAGTCTGGACTCTTTTCGTCTTTGCTTCCCTTCCACTCACTGGAACGGTTTGGGAGAAAGCCGCTGAAGGGACTTGGGTGATTCGTGTGCCACACACACACACACCGAGAAAGACGAGAGAGAACGAGAGAGGAACAGTGTGACAGTGACAGGCACACAGGTTACCAGTGAGAGAGTCGGAAGTAAAAGTGCCAGTTGCTGCTAATAAGCTTGCTTCTTAGGGGGGGGGGGGGGGGTGTGGGGTGGTGATACCTCACCTTCATGTACTGTGTATGCAGAGTGGTGGGGGTCCCGGTCTTCTCACATCAACGCGCCCCCACCACTTCCATCACACACCACCCACTTCCTCCCACGCCACGCCACGCCCCCTGCCCTGCGGTCTGCGGCTTGCCCTTGAGGTGGTTGTCTTGGCTTTTTATTCCAAGGTACCGCCTGAAGGTACCCGACTGCCCGTTAAAGAAGCGTTGCTCCTCCGACTCAGTTTGCCTCGATTCTGTCACTCTCACTCCGACAACCAACTCGACCTACTTCGACATCGATTCGAGACCATCGATTACGCCCATCTTAGACACCTCAACCGGCTTTTGTCTAGACAAGAATTCCACCCTGATGACTGGAATCTCGTGCTAGACGCTTTCTCCACAATCTTCGATCGGGCATATATCACCTAATGACCATTATCGACCTGGTTCTTCTTCGACAGCCTCTGCAAGCTGTCACATAAAGAAGTCAACTTCGACGACGTGAACCCGCCGAAGACTATCTTATCGCAGCAACTTTTGGACAGAGATTCATTCTCTCAATCCACACACGCACACACACCAACACAATGATCCCCAGAGGTCTCACTTCCGCCTTCGGGACCCCGTCCCTCGAGATCGGCCAGATCCTGCTCGGCAACGCCAGCCGATACACCATCCAGAAGAAGATCCGTGAGGGCGTTTGGATCGCAACGTAAGCCTACTATAATCAAGCATCGTTCAGAGAGAAGCATTATACTAACAGCATTAACAGTAACCCCATGGGCAACAAGTCCATTGTCAAGGGTGTTCAGGGCATCTCCGGAGCCCAGAACGAGCACAACGTCCTCCGCAAGTTCCAGGGCAACCCTTTCCTCCGCCCCGTTATCGACGAGATCCAGCAAGATGCCCCGATGATTGTGCTCCAGCACATGGACGACCATCTTTTGAACGCTACCATCAAGAAGCCCTTGACCAACCGCGAGATTCGCTTCGTTGCCCGCGCTGTTCTTCGCGGTCTCTCCACCCTGCACAAGGATGGTTACGTTCACACCGATATCAAGCCGGACAACATTCTCGTCAACTACGCCTCGGCTGCTGAAGCCGACCCCGATCTTCGATTCTCCGACGTTCAGATCGGTGACCTGGGAGCTTCCTACTCCGTTGACTCTGACGTCGCCACCAAGGGTTTCCTCATCGGCGCTCCCATCTGGACCAGCCCTGAAGTGCTCATGGAGGTTCCCTGGGGAACTGCCAGCGATATCTGGGCCTTTGGCTCCATGATGATTGCTCTTCTCCACGGTGGCGACTACAACCCCTTCCGCCCTACCAATGCTCGCTATCACGACCGCAGCTACATCTTTGAGGTCCTCCGCCAACAGTCTCGACGCTTCGGTGCCATCCCCGAAACCTACCTTGAGCGGGCGCGTCCCGGCAAGGCTATGGCTGCCAAGGCACTGACTGTTGGCCGCAAGGTTGAGCCTCTAGACTTCCGCACCGCTTCTCACTTCATCAACCGCATCATGCGCATGGACGCCGCCGAGCGCCCTACCGCCGACCAGCTTCTCGAGGAGATGTCTGGTCTCTTCGAGGACTAGATTCTGAGATCCTCGACGATCATCCACGATTATTGGAGACGAATGAAAGACATTCCCACAAGGGATGCACGACGATTTTGTTTTTTCGTGTACCGGCAAACGGACGCCAGCATTACATCAGGGGAAGAATTACAGGACAGAACTTAATGAGGATGAAAAGCGGCGGAAGCCATTGAGCTCCATTTCCTTTGTGTATTTGGGACACCTGGATACTAAAGGCGGGGTTTTTTGTCATTTTCAGCAACGGCATTTGGATATCGCCTGAACGGAATTACTCAGGGATTTGGGTCACACGGTCAGCATGGAAAAAAGATCGCAAAGGGAAGACAGAAAAGTCACACGGGGAAACTAGGGGAAAGCGAATGTTTTCGGAGCGACGAAAAGAAACCACCCAGGCGGTACTGTACAAAGAGATAGATGCCTTAGAATGGGCCATACCACATAGACTAACAACCCATATATACAGTGGCCTCCAAGGATGGCTCACTTTGAAACCATACACACATCCTCCGCTTGCATCAGTGATTCTCTGGTGATCAAATCTGTTGCACAATCCTTGATCTTTAGCTCAGTAGATAGGTCCGCAAAGGCCGCTTTGGGAGGATAGGTCAAGCGCTGCAAGCATAGCATTGCCTGTACGGTAGCTTCTGGCGTGAGGTCTGAAGATGATGTTTAGCATACCATGACACGCAGATTGTGCAAGTTCCAAGTCAATGATAACAACTGTCTTTAGCAAGCAAGTCTCTAGTTCCGCTGATATTGGGGATATTTGGATGTATATCCACGTTTGTTGCGCACTTGTCTCGAAGAGTTTGCCAAACCAAGGCTCAGGCCGCCATCAAGAATCGTGGTTCATGAGGTTCCTCAAAGATATCATTTCTATGACTGTCATCACCGCAATACGATTATCCCCCATCCAAGTAAACCTCGATGTAAGTCTTTTTGATTTCTACAATTTACAATCTCCGTAGCGCGTCTTGGCATCAACGCGTCTCCATGTCCTTTGAAATACTTGTACACCACGCCGGACCATCGGATCTCCTTTGCCCCTTTTACTTCCTTCTTCAGAGACCCCATATTTATAAAAGACCCTGCTTCTGCAAGTCGTAGTACACCTTCTCAGGCATGACATTTCCCTCGGCGTCCTCCATCTGCACCACGCTCCCCTCGTCGACCTTGGTCTTCTTGGCCTCCCGCTGGATCTTGTCCCACAGGTTCACCGCCTCCTCGATGCTCGTGATGTCACGGAACAGACTGGTATTCGTAATACCGAGACACCGCAACCCGTGAACGTGCCGCGCCTCATTAAAGTGCTTGTCAAACGCCCGCCGGCCCATGTAGACAAAGTTGCCGCAAATCTCGCAGGGGAACTCGACGCCCAGCCCGTGCAGACGGTACAGCCAAAAGGGAATCGGCTTGCCGTCCCACGCGAGCGGCAGTTTGAGCGGGTTGTAAATCTTCTCCTCGCCGTCCTCACCGTCCTCGTCGTCGTCTTCGCCGTCCACGCCGCCGCCGTTGTGGTGCGCTACGCCGCTGCCGGGCGCCGAGTACGACAGGTTCATTATGTTTTCCAGTTCCTGCTGGCGCTCGCGCTCCGTCATACCCTGTCTGCGCTCGACGTTCACGCGCGTGTCGCCGCGCTCCGTGCTCATTGCTGCCGCGAGGCGTTTGACGCGGTACTCGCGCTCCGCGATGGCCCGTTCCTTCAGCCTCGTTGCTGATACCTTGTTCGTGCTGGTGCCGATAGTTTCTTCCTCCCCTTCTTCCTCGCGGCGCGCTTTCCTCGCTTCGGAGGCCTTGATGTGCTTCCTGCCCGTCATGTGTGACTTGTAGACGTTTTCGTTCTTGAACTCCTTTTCGCAGTCGTCGCACCAGATGGCGTCTGCTGAACTGGTCTCCCGTGCGGTACCATTCGCGCCGCCGCCACTCGTCTCCTTTTGCCAGCCCGGGACCTCATCCTTTTCCCACGCCGCCTCAAAGTCGCCATCGAATCCCAGAAACACCTTGTCGAGGTTCTCGAGCGGCCGCGTGCGACGCATAAAGGACTCGAGGTACGACGCCAGCTCGCCGACGTATTTGAAATACTGATCCGTCAGCTTGTCGCCGCGCTTCAGGCCGCCGTACCCGGGCGTGAAGTTGTCAAAGACCTCGAGGTACTGCAGGTACGACAGGCGCTTCACGTTGGGAAGGTTGAGATAGGCCTCGTGGGAGGTGTGCAGGTCAAAGAAGCGGCCGAAGCCTTCCTCGCCGGTAAACAGGCGGTCGACAATGTAGGGCATGACGTCGCCGTCGTCGGGCTTCTTGACGCGGTATCGCACCTCCGAGTTCTCGGCCTGTTCGTTTGGGTATTTGGCGTGGTGCTCGCGCGCCGTCTTGAGCTGGCTGTAGAACTCGTCAAAGGGGTCGCCGGTCCCGATGGTCTGGATCTCGCGGCTGCGCGAGCCGTCGACGTCGCGGTAGATGTCGAGGAGCTTGACGGACTGGGATTGGATCTGGTCGAGGAGCTGGCCGATTTCGTGATCGCGGTTTAGGCGGTCGCGGATGTGTTTTGGTTCTTCGCTGATGCGGTCTGCAATGCCCTGCTCGAGGCGCTCGAGGTCCTCGTGGAGGTAGCGCTGCTCTTCGATTACGCCCATTGTGTCGTCGTTCGCCGCCGTCGCGCGCGATGAATATCCAAGGGGGGAAGAGGGCTGAGCTGGGCTAGACTGTAGCCGATTTCGGGGTTAGGGTAGAGGCTGAAAGGACGAGGCTCTAGAAAAATCGATATCGCAGCCTTTCTGGACGCACGTTGGCTGGTGAGCGGTCCACCGAATAAGGTCGCGTTAGCTTTGGGTTTCTTTTTGCGATGGCAAGCCGCTCGGGGCACTCAGCACACTGTGGAACAATTGATACCCTGTGGAAAGACCAACAAGATTCTCACAGTGTCGGCAAATGTGATTTTCCGTCCCGGCCCTTGCAGTGGATGGAAGACATGCTTCCAGCGCTAAGCGCGCCCCTCTAAAATTTCCATCGATCTGCTTGCATCGTCCGCCTGCAAATCCACCACCACCACACACACATCATCGCGACACATTGTCTAAGCAGCACCATCACTCGCCACACCACCGAATTAAACCATCATCATGGCGGAAGGAAGCGGAATCGATCGCAAGGCGGAGGAGAGGATGGAGTTTTCGACCTCCAAGGAAGTGACGGTCCACCCGACCTTTGAGTCCATGTCCCTCAAGGGTAAGGCTGCCCAGTATTATCACTGCACTTGATGCCATGGAACTGGCGCTTACTGACATCCCGTCCCCAGAGAACCTCCTCCGCGGCATCTACGCTTATGGCTACGAATCCCCCTCGGCCGTGCAGTCCCGCGCCATTGTCCAGGTCTGCAAGGGTCGCGACACCATCGCCCAGGCTCAGTCCGGTACGGGTAAGACGGCCACCTTCTCGATCAGCATGCTCCAGGTTATCGACACGGCGGTGCGCGAGACCCAGGCCCTCGTCCTCTCTCCGACGCGCGAACTCGCGACCCAGATTCAGTCCGTCGTCATGGCTCTCGGCGACTACATGAACGTCCAATGCCACGCCTGCATCGGCGGCACCAACGTGGGCGAGGATATCCGCAAGCTCGACTACGGCCAGCACATCGTCTCCGGCACCCCTGGCCGTGTCGCCGATATGATCCGTCGCCGTCATCTCCGTACACGCCACATCAAGATGCTCGTTCTCGACGAGGCCGACGAGCTTCTCAACCGCGGTTTCCGCGAGCAGATCTACGACGTCTACCGATACCTGCCCCCTGCGACGCAGGTCGTCGTCGTCAGCGCTACCCTCCCGTACGATGTCCTCGACATGACGACCAAGTTCATGACCGATCCCGTTCGTATCCTGGTCAAGCGTGACGAGTTGACGCTCGAAGGATTGAAGCAGTACTTCATCGCCGTCGAAAAGGAGGACTGGAAGTTTGATACCCTTTGCGATCTTTACGACACCCTGACCATTACCCAGGCCGTGATTTTCTGCAACACCCGCAGAAAGGTCGACTGGTTGACGGACAAGATGCGCGAGGCCAACTTCACCGTCAGCAGTATGCACGGCGACATGCCGCAAAAGGAGCGCGACAGCATTATGCAGGACTTCCGCCAGGGCAACAGCCGTGTGCTCATCTCTACCGATGTGTGGGCGCGTGGTATCGACGTGCAGCAGGTCAGTTTGGTCATCAACTACGACCTGCCGAGTAACCGTGAGAACTACATCCACCGTATCGGTCGCAGTGGTCGCTTTGGACGTAAGGGTGTTGCCATCAACTTCGTTACTAGCGAGGATGTGCGCATTCTGCGGGACATTGAGTGTGAGTATTTGTCTCCAAGTTGTCAAGCGTTAAGATGCTAATTACGATAACAGTGTACTACTCTACCCAGATCGATGAGATGCCCATGAACGTGGCCGATCTCATCTCTTAAGCAAATGGTTGTTAGAAGACCCAAAATGCTCAGATCCTGTGCCAGCAGACGGCAAGGATAATCAAATGAGGCAGACGAAAAGGTCGTCATGCCAATGAGACTGTGGAGGAAGGGGGCTTGATTTAAAAGCAGGTGAGCAAGATACAGCCCGTCTTGGAAGACTGTGCATGATTGACTTACACATCCCCCAAAGTGAAAAATCTAGATTGTCAGTCAATGAGAGGATTGCGGGCGAAGAAAGGCGTCACAAAACAAGGAAGTGGATTGATGGCTTTGGGAAAATGTCATTATTCGTAGTACTATGAACAGCCGCGCTCTGTGCCGAATGGGTATACAACACACGATACCCTCCCACGCATGTTTCTTTTTGCCGTTCCAACGCCATTTGAAATATGTGAAGCTGGTACTGCAGGACAGCTCAGTGGTTTTCTGTTGCTTGGTCGGCTGTGGTTGTGCTGGCGAATCATAAAAGTATTCGCTGCCAAAATGTCCTCCCCATCACTCCCCATGAACGCCTTGCCATTTCCTTGTGATACATGTTATTCATTAAATCCGATTCTCGGGCATCGGCGCAGAGCTGAAGCGCATGGACCGCACGGTCTGAGCGTACCGCAGCATCGACCCGCGCGTCTTTGCGCCCTGCGGCGGCTGAAGCCTCGACTTCCTTACGAGCGTGGACGGCCACCGCAACGGCGCGCCGGCATCGACTTCCGCTAGCCGGAACTCGTCGCGGCTGCCTCGGCTGTCGCCCCGAACGCTGCTCCGCGCCGGCGGCTTCATCGCCGTCAACACGTCGATGTGCTCCTCATGCTCTGTCGCCTCTTCGTAGGGGGAGAACTTGAGGTCGTCTAGGCTGGCAAAGGTGTCCCTCTGCACGCGTGGGCGGTTCGATTTGGTGCCGATGGTTAGGGGACGCTGGTAGTGCATCTCCGGGTCGCCGTGGGAGAAGTTCTTTTCCCACTCCTCGCGGCGGGCAGCGTCTGCCGCTGCCGCGGCGTAGGCGCTGTAGGAGCTGTACATGATACCGCCCCCGGTGGTGTTGCCGCCGGTAGCAGAGGCCATGAAGCGGGGGAAGAGGCGGCAAAGTAGAGGCTTGAGGGTGGTGAGGCAGGCTGTTACGATGGCAGCGTGGACCTCGACGCAGGTCAAGTTTGCGATGCGGACGGCGGACCAGGTTACGTCCATTACTTGAAGGGGGGTCTCGTCTGTGTGGAAAAGACGGACGAGACGAACTATTGAGATTGCGCAGACGAGAAACGCGAGGCAGAAGACGATGTATAGCCCTGTCTTCTGCCGGCGGGGGAGACGCATGGTGTGGATAACGGGCAGAGGTAGGAGGAAGATGAGAAAGTCGGTCGCTAGGTGGAGGCAGGCGTTGCCCCAGAAGACGGAGATGGGGTGGCAGTAGACGGGCGGGTTGAGAGGGTCGTAGTCCCAGGCGGAGTGGAGTGGCACGCAGGTGGTGAGGATGCTGGCGATGATCCAGGCGTGGGAGAGGACGACGACGCCGAGGAGGATCTTGCCGAGGAGACGGATGGAGTCGTAGGTGAGGATGCGGATGTAGAGAAGGAGGATGGAGATCTTGGTCAGGGTGAGGCTGACGGAGTAGAAGAGATTTGTGAATATGCCTGCTTCGATGTAGGCGGCGAAGGAGGGGTAGGAGTAGTAGAGATGTTGGCCGAGGCCAAAGTTGAGTTCTGTTGGGTGTTAGTTCTGTTTTCGTTCCTCTACTGACAGTAAGTTGTACTTACGAGTGATCATGCCTCCACTGGTGGCGATGGCAAAGATGAGAGAGGCAAGGATGGTCCAGTCTTCCCACTTGACGGGGCGCAGGATCCTGGCGCGGGTGTAGAAGCGCATAGCAACAAAAGCGGTGGCCACAACGGCCGAGAGGACGGCCACGGGCACGACGGAGGCGCCATTCCACTCGTTTGGGTCGGGTCTCGGGAGGATGAGCCAGGGCGGGATCGTGGTGTTTGCTGCTATGGTTGTTGTCGCTGCTGCTGCTGCTGAGGCAGAGGTAGAGGCTGAGTTGGAGACATAAGGGATGATGGAGCGGTCAACCAGGGAGGGGAGGTTGCCGGTGGCCCGGGGCGGCATATTTGCGTTCAGGAGCGGTTTGCCGTAGGGGCTGGATTTGATGCGAGGTGTGTTTATTTATGAGTACATTGTTGGTTGGGTTGGTGAAGAGCGGTTCTGAGCGGCGTTTGATGAGTTGTTTGTATGAGTTGAGAGAGATTGAGTGAGAGACGTTGATGTTTCGAGGTAAGATGTTGGATTATTGCTGTGATATCGATTCGTACGCCACCGGTGGCTCGCACTTGGAGATAACCCGTCGACCAATGCGAGATCTAGCTCGTCATTGCTAATGTCGATATCAAGAAGAGATGCTGAGATCCAAAAGACGACAAAAGAAACGATCGAAATGTCTCAAGGGGGGAGACGAAATGGCGGGTCACTCAACCTTATACCAACAGGGCCATCCAACCACCAACACCAAACAGCCCCTGTTGATCTCGACCAGGCCCCATGGAGGAGACGAGGCAGACTGAGAGTGAAGGGGGCCGGGGAGAGAGGAGAGAGACAGACAGAGTGGGAGACAAGAAGTGGCCGCGATGTGGCCGCGCACCGGGCCAGGGGTTGATGAACCAGGGGTGGAGGAGTGGATCAGAATCTGTGACGGGCGACAGAGCACTCCCCGTTGGTGGCCGCATTCTGGTCTCTGCGGCCTTGGAAGCCGCCGGCAGCCCCAGATTTACGGAAGAGTGTCCCGCTGGACGGGGGTGGAAGAGGGACAGAGCATTGGTTGGATTTGGATAGCCGGCCCATGAACCAATATGGCCGCGGCTGAAGTGGTTGCAGGCGCCGGACGGTGGAGAGAGCACACCAGGGCACGGAGATTTTGTGTATGATGACTGGTCACTGGCCACTTCTCTCAAGGATGTTTGGCAGGGGGTTGTAATGATGGGTGCCGGCTTGGTTACATGTTTGTGGTCGTGGTGCCATGTCCGGGCCGTGATCATTGATGAGGGCAGCAGATCTTTCAGTCTGGACTAGTCTGTATTGATGCGAGCGATTGGTGCGTTGAGTGAAGTGGTGGCTGATGAGGAGGCCTGGAGGATGTTCTCGCCCTCCCCATTGAGTATGAGCATCGCCGAGAGTTGTTGGGCGGGTATACGTGCCGAGGTGATCGCACGGATACACCAGTATTTTCTCATTTTCTTCCCAATTGCGGACAAACTCAAGCAACGCCGATGATTCATAAAGGACTAGTTCGTAGACCGGAAAGACTAAATATTCTCACCGACGGGCCATGAAGTTGGGACGCGTCAGACGGGCGGCAACGACAACAACTTTGTTGTCGTCTATGGCGAGGTCCATCCTAGGAAAGACAGTGAAGATAGTTTCTCAGGCATTTGGGTCGAAGCCAAGACCAGATCAGCAGAGTTACGGTATTCGAGCCAGACAGTAGGTGTAAAGAGTGTAGAGAAAAGTTACGGAGGGCAGGTATGAGACCACTCGGCCGGCCAGGAGCGGCCTCTCTGTAGGAGAGGGTGCCTCTCGGACCATTTTTTGAGATGGGCCTAGGGGTGGTAATGGCCTTGCGTGGTGAGAGCGTTTCAGCTCCGGCTTGCGATCCACAGGGTCCGACATGGGGGAGGCATCGAAGAGGAGGGTATATAGAGTCGTCGGTTCAGTTGATCTTGTCTGCCCTACCTGTCTTGGGCTCTACTGTTACGCTCGGGTTGTCTGGCAGGCCTGAAATACATTAGACTTTGAGAAGCAAGAGGACGTGGATGGTGTGCCGATGAGAAAGTGTGTGTTCGTGCCAATATCAGGCGAAGGGACGGAAAATACCGTGAATGGTGGAGATAAATGAGTGAGAGAGTGAGTGAGTGGATTTCAGGTCAGATGAGCGAGCGAGTGAGTAACGAGTGCTTGAGTGAGGAGGCCCCCGATGAGTGAGTGAGTTCAAGGTGAAGGGTGAGGGAGGACCTTGCCAGCCAGAGGTGAGACACTGCCGAATTTACCTGAAGAAAAGACAAGCGACAGGCGAGACACTGTGCAACCAGGGGTCTCCCCCCTTCTTTGGGCTGTCTCGGGACGCATCTGGCTGCGATGCCCCTGAAGCTAAGCGACCGACGCGGACGAGGCTCCGGGCGGGGTGTTCACTCACGCTTTTGAACTACGGATAGGTGGGCTGCACCTGTATGCATTCTCCCCTTCCTGGGGCTCTGCAGGTCGGTTCGGGAGGATTGCAGCAACCCACCGACCAAAAATAACGCGGCGATGGCCTTAGCTCAGTGGGTGATTTGGTAAGCACCGTACGTACTACGTACCGTATTCGTACCTTGTACCTGCCTTATCTTAATCACAATGGAGGGAGCAGATGATCACTCACGAGAGTCACAGTTGCTAACTAATGTTCAAATCTTCATTTTCTCTCTTCTCCCTCAGTTTGCCTCTTCAATTCTCATCTCTTCATCTTTTCCTCTTTCGGTCCTCATTTCCAATAAGCTTCCGAATAAGGTAACTCACGGCACAAGCGACATGAAGATTGCCCACTGAAACTTTCCGCCTCGTATTCTGCTTCACACCTTGGCTTACCTTATTGCTGCTAGCCGCACGATTTACAGTTGCCGCTACGCTTGGCTGAGTCCTGCCTTGCGACTTCCACACAGACAACGCCGTCTCATCGACGCGTCTCTGCGAGCTTAATTCTCTATCATGTAGACTAATGCAGTTAATGGAGGTGCGTGAGCGTCCGGATACGGTGCCATCCAAGGCGTCTAGAACATGTCCCCCAAAACTCTCGCGGCTTTCTGCTCGGTAAAACTCGCCCAACGTTGGTTGCCATTGAATGCTGTTAGTGACAGACTATTAGTGAACAGTCACGACTCACAACCCTCACCCATGTCGGTTCTGCCGACTAAGACTGGCTCACGGAGGGACCGCCAGGGGATCGGTGCTCATCTGTCCCAAACCATCTCTCACACGCCAGCCGCAGAGAATTGATGAACCGCTTACGTGCTGCTGGCTGCTGTCACGGGGTCACTGCCGCCTAGCAACCGTGGCTGTGGAGGAGGAGACAAGCCCATTCAGCCACTCTTCTACGACGTCCTCAGAATTTTGTGGATGGAAACGGGATTTACTACCCATAGATTCGCTTGACACTAGCCGACGTCTCCCTCCAACACAAGGACTGTTGCAAGAACAAATCGCCATCTGTGAAAAGTGCCCGGCTTCGATGGGACATGGACTTTGACCTCTTCCTATTCCACAATGGTGCAGAAACGAGAAACGACCCGAGCAGAACAAAACCTCACGTCAAGGCGCCAATACCACCTCGTATAGTACCGCTCAAAGCTTCAACGTGGCCGCCGGACCAATGCCAAAACGGCATCTCCCATCTAACGACAAAGAAGAAAGGCCCATAGCGATGACTCGAGGAACGTACCAAAGACCCTCAGAGGCCCGTTGAAACGCGCGCGTCTGGCGTCAAGCCTACGTCGCAAGAAGTCTGGATCGCCCGTCTGAACCACTCGACTCAAGGTCTGCGTATGATCCACGCGTTGCCGAACGGCAAAATGATTCGATGCCTAGCCAGCCGGCCGAGTTAAGCTTGGAGGGTATTAGGACGGGGACGGCCGCGACAGTCAGCAGCGCCTATGCGTCGGGGCCTTTGCCGACTGACTAGTCGACAGGAAACCGGTCATTCTATGCAGAGAAGAAGAGAAGAGGGAAGATCATCTGGCCGACCATTCTCAGGGTCTGGATGCAACGCCCGTGCCATGTCTGACCGGCAGATGCGACGGTCTCGAGATTGGCTCTGAACTCTAAGGAGAACCGATGGGAGGGTCCAGTATCAGAAGTCTCGTGCTGGGCCACTGTTGACGACCTCGTCTGATCTATGCCTCAACCCCTAAGTGGGGATAAAGTCTACTTGATACATGCACAGCTGAAAGATGCTCGGGAGCAACTCCCGAGCCACGATAGGGCAGAGTGAAACCGCCTCTTCCTCTTTTCTGGGGAAAACCATTATTTTGACTGCTACGGTAACCTCTTCCCGTGTAGGAAAATGAGTCCATCATCGTTTAGTTGTCATACCAAAGCTCAAGAGCACGACCATCCAGAGAAACAGGTCGTTTGGTTCCGGAAACAAACAATCTTCATGAGCTGTCATCCGCCTTCAAAGCGGCAATAGCTTCGGCACGCAGGGCCTCCCGTCTGCTTTGACTCTGGGGGTCAAAGTACGGCCTCTCCCCGAGACTCACGGCACGAGACCCTTGTCTCTCCCCGAGGTCATCCACGATGTAGTCCGGCGTCGCGGCGTGGTAGGCCGAGCGGTTGTCCCAGATGGCGACGTCGTTGGGGTTCTGCCAGCGGTGCCGCACCTGCAGGTCGTGGTTCTCGATGATGAGCTGCACGAACCAGTCGAGGAAGTGCTTCGACTCCTCGTCCGACAGGCCGTTGATCTTTTGGACGTGGAGGCCGACGGCGAAGACGCTCTTCCAGCCCGTCACCGGATTCGTGCGGATTACCGGATGGATGGCCTCCAGGAGCTCGCCCACGTTTTCGGGCGCGCCGCGCGGTTCCGAGTAGAGTTTGAAGCCATTCTTCTCTGCGGTTGCGTTGAAACCTGGTTGGGCGTACGTGGCTGTCATGCCGTCGAAGAACTTTTGGAGCGGCTTCGATATTCGGTCGTATACTTCATAGCCCGAGGCCCAGAGCGTGTCTATGTTTGGTCAGTACAAGTGCACACCAAAGTTGGCGGCGAAAGCTCGAAAGTGCTCACCTCCTCCCGTCTTGGGCAGCTGTGTTAGACGAAGAAGCGCATAGTCACTCGGCACGGGCTCAAACGTGATATCGGAATGCCACTGTGACCTCTGCGTCTGCTTCTTGGTGTAGTTTAGGAAGCGGTGTATGCCCAGCCGCTTGGCCTGCGCCGACGAGATGACGCTGATCTCATCATCATTGGTGTCGCCGCGGCCGGCATTGTTGACGGGGTGGATGTGGAGCTTCGAAGTCGAGGGCTTCCCGGATAGCTCGCCGAGACGTTGGACGAGTTCCTTTTGGAGGTCGTTGTCGATGTTGTCTTGCTTGCGGAAGAATACGACACCGCGCTGCGAGACTGTGGTACTTGTGTCAGTATGGGAGATGAGTATGTCGGTGAAGGCCCGGCTCACTGGTGATTGCTAGGTTACGAAGGAGTTCATCAGAGTTGGGCGCACGCAGCAGCTCTTTGAGATCGAGAGTCGGGTACTCGCGGCCGATGACGGGCGTCACTTCGAAATGCTCGAACTGGTCGAGAACCCCCGTCGTCTTGAGAGGTTCCTTGTGGCCTATCCGTACTTCTGGGAGCTCCTCATCCAGGGGCGGAAAGTCGTCTGCGTATACTGCCTCCTTGACTTGTTCCTTCACTGGGGGGTCTTTCTCCTTGAGATCCTCAATCTGCTTGGCGGCAGCTGTCTCTGTTGCGGATGGTGCCATTTCTGAATGTCTTCTGGCGCTAAAGAGGGAAGTTTGTTCACTGCGACTTCGACACTTGGACACTTTCTATCGCGGGGTCGAAGAGGGGTCTTGGACACGTCTTATACGCCCTTCCGATATCGATCACCACACCACCACCGCGCGGGCCGTGAAAAAGGCGAAAGTTTGCGCGACATCACACCATATGCAACTCGGATCTAATTGGGTTGACGGTATGCATGCGGGGGTCAGCAGGATTCCAGAGGAAAGACGGGACGACCACCGGTAGAAACGGGCAAATGGCGGGTCGCCGGAGCTCGGCGGCACATGTCGAGGCCGAATCGGAGCCGTGTGTTGGCCTCCCCTCGTCCGGTGTACCCATTTCTCTATGCCGTTTGGGGTAGCTTTCTGTCTTGGCTTCGGTGTCGATGGGCGGGGTAGACCAATAGGATCTGGGCGGCGTCGATATTTGGAGCGAGATGGTTTGCGAAGATGGGATGAGTTGGAGGTTGCATTGCCTGTGGCTGAACAGATCGATGCCGTTGTGGTATTCATCGCGAGGCTTTGGTTCTTCGGATGAAGCTTGTGCCAAGGATAATGTGCCATGCGCGATCTTATGGGAGCTTCATTTGGAGTATCTCAGGTGAGAGAGAAAGGGCTGAGCTGGACCGGAGGAGGCTTTAGACAATAACGGGACCATCGAGGGAGGACTCAGGTCGTATTGCAAATGGCATTAAATTCATTAGGCTCAATCGAGCACCCTATCCAATATGACACAAGTTGCTCAATTGAGTCTTAAACCAGCTAAGTTGATGTTTCGAAATTGAGTAACGCAAGCACAACATCTTATAGCGGTTGACGGAGCGCCCGGTATTGTCTTACATCGGCTCCGGTCTTGGGCGTGGGTACCGTTCCTCACAGCCTGATATTTCAATCAGTCCAGGCCGACGTCTATTAATTCGACAATGATAGCAGTCTTATCACGAAAGAAACCAACCCTTTTATGACAATGACTGATGACAAGCTAATCACTGAAGGCGGGTTTAAAATAAACGATGACGGAGACGGGGAGAGACTAAGCGTCGATCCACGACTGCCCGCCGACGTCATCGACCTGTTACCGATGTCATTGTGTCACGTAATCCGCATCTCACGAAGTGCCCGTTACGTGCTGAATTACGTATCTATCTTAGATATCGTGTATATAGACCTTTTCCTTTTGTTTATTTCTATTTAAATAGTTAAGTTACTTTTATTATACTCCGTATACCTATTACTACGTACTATAACTTATAATAATTATAAACCTAGTTCTTAATTAAGACCCTATATTATAATAACGTATTTATTAATATAATTCTTATAATCTCTTTAAAATAACTAATATACTCGTACTTACTTTAGCCTAAGCTAAGTTAACTAGTTATAATAGTTAAATTAAATAGTTTAACGCTTTTTATACTATAAATAAGGGCGTAGGGGTCTAGAAGTATATTAACTTAGACACTCTAAACTCTAACGTATTTTTTAACCTTTTTATAATACTTATTTTACTTTCTAAATTCGGACGATTAGTCTTAACTTATAATAAAAAAGAGCTATGAGCTTATTAAGTACGTTATAAAGCGTTTAAGTATAATTAAAAAAACTAAGAAATCCTTTACTAAGAGCTTCTAAACTTAACTCCTAGTATAACCCCTTTAACCTCTTTAAATATAAGTAATTTATAAAACTAAGCTAGGTTTCTTTTTATAAAACTAGTTTTATTATTTATTTTATATAACTAAATCTATCCCTATATTATACTTATAAAGAGGATTTATATACTTAAGAGTATTTAAAAATAGTAAGAGCTTAATACTAAATACGAATAACTTAAGGCTTAAGAACGTAATATAGTTAATATATATATTAAACTCCTCGCTTAGTAATTAGTAAAATTAGTTAACGCTACTTTTTATAAATACGTATTTTAAAAAGCTACTAAGGGCGGCTCTAAGTTTAGTATATAACGACTTATTAAATAACTAAAATAGGAACTTTAGCCCTCTAAAGTAGTAGTTAAGAATGCGGTTCGAGAAGACTATTATTAAACCCTTAATAAGGTAAAGACCGGAGTTAATTTATAACGCTAGTATAAGGAGTAATAATTTACTTATTTCTAAGCTAAATTATATAATATTCTAGAAATTAATAGAGAGATTACTATACTTAACTTCTTAATTATAGTTAAGTCTAGGCTTAACCCTATATAGAGCTAATATATATACGAGACTTTTAGCGAATTAATAGCCTTTAGAACGAATACTAGGACCCTTAAAGAGATTACGTATATATTTAGCCTAGTTATTTAGGACGTATATACTAAGCAGCCTTTAGAATAAAGAGGGGCTTATTTTACTTTTATAGGACGTTCTAATATAACTAATAACGTAAATAATAAGAATAATATAATATACCCTTATAATTACGTATACCTATAAAAGCTAATAACTTACTAAAAGTTAAAATAGGTATTTATAAATTAAAACGCTAATAAGTTACTAATACGAATACTAAAGGGCTAAGTAGAGGAGGTACTTATTATTATTAAATTAAGTAAATAGAAATTACTTTATAATAAGCTTAAGAAAGTTAAATAGCTAAAGAACGATAGAACCCCTAAAAAACCCGGTTTTTTAGAAGAATTTTTTAACTAACTTAAAGCGAGCTTATTAATAAATACTAACGAGGACTACGTAGTTATTATACTTATAAAGGGTTAGGATTTAGAAATAAACGTAATCTTTAGTACCCCTATAAGTAGTACTTATTTTCTATTTTAAAGTATAATAATAAATAGTTATAAAGTAATATATCTAGTTAATAATAAGAGCCTCTTTAAACCTAAGAGTTACGTACTCTTTAGTAATAATAACTATATTAAATTAGGGACTACTATACTACCTATTACTATATACGGTACTCGTATTATAAAGGGCGTTCTAGACGGCTTTAAAGAAAAGGGAATTTATAACCTAAAGCTTTAGAATATTACTTATATTAAGGGATTTTATATTAATATAGTCTTAGAGACTTTACTAAATAAAAACGTACTCTAATACTATAGTCTAGATTATACTTTATAATAAGGAACGCTTTAAAAAAGTATTATTAAAAAGTAGCTTATTTAAAAAAATAACTTAGTTTTTTTCGAATATAAGCCCTTTTAATCCTACTTTTTTTTTTATAATCCTTAAGCGTATTTTATAAAGCCTAGTTAGTATAATATTACTAGTTAGCTAAGGAAAATTCCGTTACTCATATTAACGTACTTATAAGAGGTCTAATAGTACGCTCTTATAGTACTTTAAAATAGGTTATTTTAGACTTAATACTCTTTATTAACTACTATATAAGACTTATAATATACGTATTAAACCTTTATTATAGGTTAA
The DNA here is from genome assembly GCA_030869315.1 of Colletotrichum cuscutae. Classification (NCBI taxonomy): domain Eukaryota; kingdom Fungi; phylum Ascomycota; class Sordariomycetes; order Glomerellales; family Glomerellaceae; genus Colletotrichum; species Colletotrichum cuscutae. Next base: position 250,099 of record MPDP01000316.1, read on the forward strand.
GTATAAAGTATATATATTATTTAAAGCTAAGTTAGTAATTTTAAGAGGACTACCCTTAAGGAGAGCCTTATAACTATAGTACTATATATACTAAGATCTGTTTTATTTTAAGCTATTTTTTAGTAAACGATAGTATATACTTATAATTTTTAATAAATATACTAAGTAGCTTAGGGGGTTCTCTTAAAGGACTAAAATAGAAGAGGAAGTGGTTTTCGTACTATAGAGCCTCGAGGTAGCGATCCGTTATTAAAAAGGGACTCTAATTTACTTCTTTAGAAATAATAATAAGACCACCCTCTTAATTATTAATATTAAATATATATATATAAGATATAGTATAGCGAGCTAGAAATCGGAATAGAGCTTTTATTTCTATATATAAAAAAACCCGTAAGTAATATAAAAAGAGTAAGTTAATTAGTAATTACTAAAGCTTATAAAATACGTTTTATTATAAACCTCCCTACGAATCTATAGGACAAAATAGTATTAATAATAATTTTTATTTATAATATTATCCTACGGGAGGTTAATAATAAAGATTTACTTATTATAATAAAAATTAACTAATAAAAGCGGTATTAACGCTAGTAGTAAATAGGTTACTAAGTACGTAATTCTAAACTAGTAACCCCGTATTTTAATAGTCTCTATATATATAGTTACTATATATACCCTCTTTATAAGGATTATAAAAGGGGTATATATTAAAAAGAGTTTAAAGTACTTCCCCGCGGGTATATAGGATATTTAGTTAAATACGTACTAAAAACGCATAACTTATATAAGATCTAAGTACCTATGCTTAAGTAAGTATTTATTATAAAGAATATTAGGTTTAATAAAAAAGTTTTTTACAATCCTATATACGAGGAGTAAGCTATCGTAGGTAAATAAGTAAATTTAGTAGTTTAAGAGCTATAAGAACTCTTTAATATTAATAATAAGTTAATTTAAGTACTTAGGGAAGTAGATTTAGACTTTAAAAATACTAGTACTTAAGATAACTCTATAATTAAAAATAGTATTATTATTAAATTTTTAATTATTTAGGATGCTAAGTAATTAATAAGCGTATTATAAAGTACGATTAATAAGGCTAAAGAGATTACTATAGTCTTATTATCGTTATTAATCCCTAAGATAACCCCCTTATACGAGCTCGGGGGTAGGGGTAAGGAAGGGGGTATAGTAACTAGGTTATTAATAGCTTTATATAATTTATATTCCTTCCCGCGAGCGCTTATATATACTACGGAGGTTCTTAAGCCTTTAATTCTTAATAACTCTTAGTAAAATACTAAAATACGCAGTAAACGAAGTACTAATTATAAAAAAGTAATTCTTAATATTAAAATTAATATTAATAAGAAAGCCTTATAATAAACCTCTAATACTATATAAGAGTAAAGCTTATAAAAACTACCTTATTAAGTACTAAGTAAAGCTCTATTAGGTCCTAAATATTTAAACCGGACTTATAAACCTTTATAATACTTTAATAATAGTATTTTTATAACGCTCTTATATTTAAATATAAAAAACGATAATTATTATAACCGCTACTAAAATTACTTTTTTTTTATTTTTATACTTAATTAATAAAAAGCTATAAAAGGAAGTAATATAAGATATATAATACTCTATTAAGTAATAAAGGGAGTAGTTTATAAAACCTACTTAGAGCGCTCTAGAGGAGTTTAAAAACCCCGACTTACTAAAGTTAACTTCTAGAGCTTATTAAAAAAGTTTAGTAATATTAAATATTTTTTATAGTAATTATAAAAGCTACTTAAGGATACTATAAATATAAAAATAAAAAAGCTATGAGATATTAGTATATAAAAAGAAGTCGACCGTAATCTTAAATAAAAAAGCCTACTTTTATTAAAATAGGTATATATTTATAAATATAACGTTAATAACGAGGTTAGCGAGGTAAAAGTACGTATATATATAAGGGGGGATATATAACTACTTAACTTTTTATAAAATACGTATACTTTAATACTCGTTATAAAAGCCTTTAAGCTTATAATAGTAATAGCTACTTAATTCGACCTTAAGGTTAATTAATATAATATTATTAACGTATTTTTTAACGCGCTTATTAAGAATAAAAAACTAGTAATTATTAAACTCTTAGAGGGATATAAAGTTATTAATAAAATAAATAAACTCTAACGCGCTCTATATAACCTCTAAGACTCGCTAATTTTATAGTTCTAAACTTTTACTTTTATACTTCGTAATATAAATATAATATATAATTACGAGGAGATTTATATTTACTAAACCGTAAATAAGAAAGTAATATTAGTATTTTATATTAATAACTTTATTATTTTTTATTATTAAAACGACCGAAGAGTAGCTTAGAAAATCGTTAATAATATAAAAAAATATATTAATTTTAAAAAGAACGGACTAATTAATTACTTTTTTAAAGTGCGGATTATATAAGACCGTCCTACTTATAAGATTTACTTTATTTATAACGTATATATTAAGCGAGTTACTAAGCGCTTTAACCTTATAAATTCGTATATCTAATTACTCCTCTTTTTTAAAAAGAGTTTAGATTAAATAAGGGGTAAGTAATAAAAGAGGAAATAAAAAGTTACTAAGAAAAGGTTAGAAGTGTGCTTTATATAGCTATTATAATTAAACTAGACGTTACTTTTACTTATTTATAATTATTACGTTTCTTAACTAACCCGAGCGTAACCTATATTAAAATAATTAATTAATATATTTAGTATCTCTATATAATAAAATATTTTATACTTTATTATAGTAGTATACTAAGTACGTAATTATTATTCTTAATTAGAGATATTAGTTTTATAAATAATAAGGTAATATAACGATTATCTTAGGGTTATATAATATTCTTTTTTAGCGGCCCTATTTAATAAAAATTAATACGCTAAGTAATAGTTACGACGTTAATTATTAAAACTAAGCTTCTCTATTTTAAAAAACCTATAAAAGAGACTATAGCTCTAAAGCGCTTTTTTAAGAATATTACTCTTAACTTAAGAAAAGTATAGTTAGTTAATCATAATAATTAATAAATAATTCGGCTTATTATAAAAAAAAAGAAAAAATAGCTACCTAACTTTATTATATCGATATTTAAAATATATAGCTAAGATAAGAGTATATTAAAAATAACTTCGAGGTTATTTATATAATAATAAAAAATATACTAATAAATAGGCTTATTAAAAACTTTTTACGAGCTAAATTTAAATATTTTTATATACTTCTTAACCTCTATAATATATAAAAAGTTATTATAAATAGCTAAAGTAGTTAAAAATAATTAATTTAGGCTACGTTTAAAAAAACTTAATATTTAAAAATAGATAATAAGTAGAACTTAGAGTACGGCCTAGAGACTTAATAATAAATAAAATAGAACTTTTCTTAGCCTAAAGGCTTAAATTCTTAAAATAACCTTATTTTATAAAGTATATATATATAAAAATAAAACTAAGGCTTATACTTATTATTTAAAATCCTAGTTTAAAAAGAACGAGACTACTAGAACTATAATATTAATAAAAAAAAGACTAGTTATATTTATTAAAAACCGCGCTTTATATACTTCGAAGTTTTTAAAGTTATAAATAAGGGGGGCGGGAGCTGGAGCGATTATTAAGTTAATAACCTAGGGTACGAGAGCGGGTAGTATAATAAGAAGTTAGTTATAAATAACTATAATAAGTATAACTAATAATATAAGCGTACTTAAGGGAGGGGTCTAGGGGTATAGGGAAAAGAAGTCCTTAATATAAAAGCTAATATAGTTCTCGTATATTTTAATATTATTATTTATTTAGTAAATAATATTATAGAACTTAGTAATATTTTACTAAAACTATAATTAGAAGTATACTTTTTAAAAATAAAAAAGAATAATATACTTATAAAAAAAATATTACTTATAATAGCCTTAATAAGGGCCTAGGTTATTAACTATAAAACGATTAGTATATTAATATACTATACGGCCGAACGGTTATTAAAATAGTGCGCATACTAGCTACTATTTTTTATAAAATAACGACTATTATCCTTACGATTAGTATACTAAAGGGCTATCTAAAAGTAGGGTATATACTAAAGCTCCTATTCCCCAAAAGCCTCTTTTTTAAGCTTTTCAAAAACTAAATATACGTTAAATAGGTTTAAAATAATAAAAAAGAACTATACTTATTACGGGGGGTACCTTAGCCTCTTAGCGTTCTTTTTTACTTTTTATTACCTTTTTAAAAAGAGCTAGCCTTACGTTTTTTAAAGTTTAGAATAATATTAAATATAAACTCTTAGGATAATAGTATGTAGTAGTTTTTTTTCCGGCTTTATAGGCGCAAAAGATCGACCTTAACGGGATTACGCTTTCAAGGGAAATTATACGATACAATATACTTTTTAATTATATAATACGTATAATATGCCCTAAGTACGCGCTTAACGTAATATAGTAATTTTAATACGAAAACCGCTATACAATTCGGGATAGGTAAGCTATCCTCTTTTTTCTAAACTCGTATTAACTCTATATTTCTATTTTTAAAAAGATAAGAGAGGGGTATACTACTTATTAATAATAGGCTAAGCGATATATTTACGTAGTAGCGCGGGTTAAAAAGGTTAATAATAGAGGTCGGCCGCAAAGGTCGGAAGCGGCCCTTAACTATAGAGGTTCTAAACTTTAATAGCGACGTAGAGGTTTTTAAAAAAAGGGCTAAAAGGGCTAATATCTAACTACTCTTTAGAGCTCGTAAAAATTCTTTTTATTCTTATTATTTTTAATATTACTTAAAGCTCTATTTAAACTAAATAAATTTATTAAATAAACTTATTAAATAAACTTATTAAATAAACTTATTAATATATAAACTACTACTCTACTAAAAATGCCCCTTAATAGGTCCCCCCCTCTAGAGCTCGATAGATTAGGCCCCCTCGACGCCCTAGCTATCGTAGCTAACGTAGGCACGCTTAAGGAGTAGTATAGTACTTTCTAGCGGTACAGAATTTAGCTAAGTAATAATACGAACGCCGTAAATAGCCGGGTTAATACGGATATTAAAATCCGGTATATTAATACTAGTTTAGAAATTATACTTTACGAAGTTAGAAATCCCTTTAATATAGGCTATATTATAGACATAAGGGAATATATACCTTAACCCTCGATAAGAAGGAGTATATAATATAAAATCTAGCTACTTACGCAGGCTAGTACTAGGAGGTCTTATATACATTAGAATAGGTATAGCTCGCCCTCTAGACGGCTAGAATTATGCGGCGGAAGGTCGGGAGCTATTTTAATTAGTAATTAGGTATGGAGCGTAATATACCCAGTTTTCCCTAATACGTAATACACAGTACGGCCCCGGCAGATTACTCCGTCGGGGGGTAGGATAATAGTATATAATATACCTTTTTTAAAAAGCTCGATTTCTAAACTAAACTTACTCTTACTCTTAGGCTCTAAGAGAGGAATAAATAAAAGCTCGCTAGAGCTTTTATTATTATTATTTACTTTATTATTATTTTTATTAGTACTATTAATAAGAGCCTCGAACTTAATAAAGTCCTCAGTATCTTAATTAGTAACCTTAATATCTTCTTAGCTAGAGAGAGAGAGCTTAGTAGCCGGGCCTTAGTAAGTAAGTTAGGGGGCACGGGGGGGGGGGGGTAATAACCTCGAGGGGCTCGTTATTATTATTACCTATTTAAACTCTTAGTAAACTATATATTCTGTATATAAGACGTATTATAAAAATTATATAAAACTTATTATTACTTTTAAATATATTAAATATTTATATTTAGAATAAAATTAGTAAATAATTTAATAATATAAGCGCGTACATAGTAAACGGGGGTACTTATAGTAACTATAAGAGGTTAAAAAGAAAAAGAAAAATAATAACTAAGTAATACTATAAAAATTTAGATATATATAAGGTAGCTAAGTAGCCTCGTCCTTAGTAATTTATATATTAAAAGTAGCAGAATATATACTATTCTAAGTTAAGATTTTATTTATTTTAAATAAAGGGATATATTTATAATAAACGCGGTTTAAAAAACGTATATCCCTTATACTTATTTTTTTTTATTTATATTTAACTAAATCGGGCCTTTATAAGGGTATTTAGAGATCCTATCTTAGGTATAATAGCTCTTTAATAATAGTAATTAGGGGGTATATTACGTAATTCGTATTTTATAAAGTGCCTATTACGTGCTAAATTACGTGTCTATCTCAGATATTATATATATAGACCTTTTCCTTTTGTCTATTTCTACTTAGATAGTTAAGCCACTTTTACTATACTCCGTATGCCCATTGCTACGTGCCATAACTCGTGACACATTGCTCTAGAGCTCTTGAGCTTTTTACAACAGACTACTTTGCGACGCGGAATTTCCCTGTGAATAACTACAGCCGCGAAACTCTGACTTTTCGGACACTCATTGCACTTCTAGTATTGTAAATCTTACCTTGCCCGAAGAATCATCTCACCTTGGACCGGAGAAGTCAAGATGTCATCCTCAGCACCACCCCAACCCCCAACATCAGAAGCCTACAAGGCACCCTCGAATCCGACAACTCGCAACCCCGCCGAAAACGCAGCAGCACACGATGCCTCCGATCGCGAGACTGCCGCACGCGATGCAGCGCTAGGCCGCACGCCCTTCCCGCAATCCCAGTCCCGCTCCGTCGACGAGGCGACGCCGAGTTCGCTGGGCGCGGGCGTACACTCCTCCGGCCCCGTGGACGAGACGGAGCGGCGGAATACCGCGTACGTGTCTGAGGGCGGCAGCAGCAGAGAGCTGGAGAACCCCAACGTCGAGGCTGAGCAGATGGCGACGCTTGCGGAGGGCAAGGTTGCCGATGCGGTGGAGAGGAAGAGTGGTACGCAAAAGGTGCCGGGGCAAGAGATAGTTAACGAGGAATTTGGGAGTGGGATTGAGGAGTGAGTATGCCCTTCATTAGTCATGGATGGTGAAACACGTGAGCCAAGTTACTGATTATTGACCTATTGAAAAGGAAGAAGAAGGAACAACAGGAGGCGAGAGATGCGATCAAGAAGGCAAGGCGCGAAGGGGTGGATGTCGATGGTACTGGGAAATCATAACAGCATATACAAGGGACGCTGCGATGTAAAGAAAGCATCACCTACTTGCCCCCTAGACAACTACAACACCGTGCCATGTTTGTGTTACGTTAAATGATCATTTAAAAAGCAAATTTAACGCACGTCTTCAACAAAGTAGTTGTCGAGACATCTCAACCCAAAAAAAGCAAAAGAGTTGTTCTCCCCTTCCAGAATCGAACTAGAGACCTTTCGATGACAACGTAACCATTACAGTCGAACGTGATGAACCAACTACACCAAGGGGAGGATCGGAGCTATTGCTCCGCTCGGTGGTGCAAATGCTGGGCTAGCAGACCTAAGTAGCTTCAACTCTAGAGCGGGGTTCTCTCCACATCAAATTCAATTCGAGTTGTCCTTCAGTTGTGAGACGCCATCAGGTGTTTTCTCAGCAATCAAAAGACTCTTCTCCTCTCTCCAGTGTTAAAAACTAGTTGACGAAAGAATAGAGTTTGCAGTTCCGGAGTTATTACTATAGACTGGCAGAAGAGAGTACTTCAACAGGGCCATAACTACAGGGTTGCTCAACACCCTCAAGAGGCGGCACCATCACTCTTGTAGCAAAGCATCTCTCTCGGGTGGTTATCTCTACTCTCTGCCATGTTCCTAATCATTCGAGCAACTTCAGCGGAACTTGTGGGGGTTCAAGAGGAATCAGCGATTGTCTCCTTGCCCTCTTACTAATATCATGGCTTCTGTCTCCGCCCGCATGCACGCGGCTGTGTCTGGCGGGGTTCTCAAACCCGCTTGCGAGCATCGTGAGCATCCCACAGCGGCATCAAATGTCGCATCCCATCCAGGGCGTTTAGCTCAGTGGTAGAGCGCCCGCTTTGCATTCACCTAGTGTCTGCGGGAGGCCCAGGGTTCAATCCCCTGATCGTCCAGAACAAGTTTGTCACAACTCGTGATGACCATTCTTTTGCTTTTTTGATGTGGTTGTATTTTGATTTCACTGTGAGATGATGTTTAGGTAACTCTATGCTGTCGGCGGGGTTATTTACAGCAGACTGCAAGAGGCACTCTGCCAAAACCGTTCTTTCTACTAAACCTACGGCTATTATAAATTTTAGGCATTAATAGCGCGACTTTCTTATATATATAAATAAATATTATAATAAATCCCGTATATTATTATAAGGAATTGCTTATGACCGTAGGTAATAGTAGTTACGTAAAGGTAATTATACTATTTAATAAAAGTAAAGTAGCTAGGGGGTATATCCTCTTTATTAATTTCTATTACTAATTAATCTCCCTTTTTTCTTAACTAACCTAATATTCCTTAAGTAAGGTAAGTAATCCGCTTATACCCCTATAGTTATTTATTAGTAACTATATTTCGCCTTATTATACTTTATACCTTTTTTTATTTTACTTTTATTATTATTACTTAATTATATACGCAATTATAAATATAATATTTACGATTTACTAATTAAAAATATTAATTAAGTATAATTAAGTAATTTTTTACGTAATTACTAGTATAATTTTTACTAATTAGTAATTATACTTTTTCTTAGGCTAATATACGTATAATTATAAGTATAATTACGCGTATATACCTATTTATAATTTAATTTTTTTTATTTACTTTTTTCTTTAGTATTAACTATTTACGTATATATACTAATAATTTCGTATAGGATACTTCCTTTTTTAATAATCGCGTACGCTATATAATACTTATAATAAGCGCTTAATATAGCGTTCCGGCCTATATCGAGGGTATATAGCTCCTAATAGCCCCCGTATACTAGCTTATACTATACCCTAACGACCTTATATCCTATAAAATAACCTCTTACCTCCTTATTAATACGTATTCCTCTATATAATAACTTCTTTATTATATAAATTCTTATATTATTTATAAGCTCTTTATTTTCTTTTTTAAAAACTTTTTACTAGATTTATAACCTTAGTATTATATAAGTTAGTATATATTACTTTATACTATTTAATATTACTATATTAACTTATATAATCTAGCCCTAGTATTAGATTAAGCTTAACCCTAAGATTATTAAGAATAGCCGTATTATACCCTTAGATATTACTATAACTCGTACTTAAGCTACTAATACTATTTAAACGACCGTATATAATAATACTAAGATTAGTACTAAGTCGTGTGCCCGTTATAAAACTAATAAAAGTATATTCGCTAACTACGTTATTTTTATAAGTAAGGGCTACTCTAGTTATAACTATATATTTAATATATATAAGTATATACTCGTTACGCCTCCCGTTATTACTTATATATTATCTTATACTACTTTATATCTAATTTATAGTTTATTAATAATTCGTACTAGCTTGTAATATGCTTATTAAGGTTATTAAGCGTAGTTATAATTATAAAAGTCGTAATAAAGTCCGTATTAGCGCTCTACTTAAGTCTCTAGGTACTATCCCCGCTATATACTTCTATATAATAATAAATACCCTTAAATAAGTAGCTAAGTAGGCTAAAAATAATAAAAAGGGTATATATAATAATATATAAAATTATAAAAAGAGTTATTAATTTATATAAACTCTAAGTAAAGAGTAATTAATTTAATATTTTTATATAATATAGTATAAGAGTTTATATAAGTATATATTAAGATATAGCATGGTTAAGCTTAATACCTAAGTAGTAAGGCCCCTATAGAGTTATAAAGTACTTACTAACTATAAGCTAGAGTATACGTACTTAGTTTAGCCTATAAGAGGCTATAACTAACTATATAAAAGCTCCCCCTAAAGTTTAATATTTCTAATAAAATTATAGAACTTTTATTTATTATATATTATCGTTATATACTTTTCTATTCTTTTTTAGCGTTATAGAACTATTATAAGCGTCTATATTTTTATATATATACTTATAAAACCTTATAAATAAAAGGATACCCCTATATATTTCTATAATTATATATAAACATTTACCCCTTATTTAAAATTTCTTTTTTAGTTTTTTACTTTATATATTACTACGTTTTTAAAATAGTACGACCGTATATTAATCTTTTACTATATTAAATAATAATTATTATAAAATTAGAGAGTAATTAGACTTATAATATAATTATTATATATATTTTTATAGTTTCTAATACTAGAATTATAAAGCGAACTTTTAAATATTAATTCGTAAAATAGGACTTATAACGAGAAGAGCGTATAGTCTTTTCTAAGGATTTATTAATTAGTATCTAAGAATTATTTTTCTAATAATACTTAAATAATAAAAATATCCTTTTTTAACTCTAGTCTAAAGGATTTATAATTACGGCTATAGGATTATTAATACTTTATTAATAAAATTAGCTTTAATAATAATAAATACTAAAATAGTTTATAATTATATAATAATGATTAAAAGAGTTCTTTTTTAATATACTAGAAGTTACTTATTATATTAAAAAGTACGGTAAAAAGTATCTTTATATATAGGTTTATTAATAAGCTTATATTATTAGCTAAGATAAACTTTACTTTATATATTATAAAACTTTTTTATAATAAGTCTAGGATCGGTTAAGTAAAATAAAGTACCGTCGTAAAGGGTTTACGACTCCTAGACTAAATTATATTTAATTTTTAAATATATATAATAAGCTTCTACTATTTAGGTTTAAGATCTATACTAATATTAATACTTATTCGTAGTTTATTATATAGTTTTATATAAGGGTTTCTATTTATACGTCCTAGAATATACTTATATAATATCTTATTATTATTTAATAACGGGGATTTATACTATTACGAGTTGATTTAAACTAAGAAAAAAAAACCGTTCTTACGTTTAGTATTTATTATTACTTTTTATAATACTATTTAATAATAAAAAGTCTAATTATATTTTATAATTACTAAATCTTTAGTAAAAGTATTTATAATATTAAGATTAAGAGTTAGTAGAATCGTTTTTATTAAAGTAGATTAGTATATTAGTAAGTAAGTAATATATATCTTAGTATATATAAATATACTTATATTTATAAAAATACTTCTAACTACTTAAGTTCTAAGGGCTATTTTATATAGATATACTCTCTAACTAGATTATATTTCTATTTATATATATATTACTAATTTATTCTAATTTTATTAACTTTATATAAATTTAAAACTCTTATCGAATTCGTTATTAAAAAGGTCGCTCTTACGTTATTTCTAGTTAACTATAGTAATTATATTATTAATTTACGTTATAAACTATATAAAACTTTATATAGCTAATTAACTAAAATTAAGTTTAATAACTATTAAACGCTATTTAGAATAGTAATAATCTAGACGTATATCTTTTTTAAGCTACTTTATAAATTTATACTTTAATTATTAAAGGCTCCCTAATTATATTAGCTAAAAGTACGAAGTTTAGCGAGGCTAATTATTTTTATTTTAAAACGTATTAATATTTTTATATTTATTTAAACTAGTATATATATAATAAGCTCTAACTAGAAATTACTTTACTTAGTAAATTATAGGACGGTATTATATAAGTTAAGTAGAAACTAAAAGACTCTAGAATTAATCTTAGAGTATTAGATAGTTTTATAATTACGAACGATACTAAGGACGGAAAGGAATTATAAATATAATTATAGTTTATTCTAAACTATTTATTAATAAGAATACTCGTTTTTATCCTTATAATATACTAGGTTATTTACTATTATAAACTTTATTTTTTTATCGAACTACTATAATCTCGTCTTTTTTATCGTTTTTATCCTTTTTAACCTTTTTCTTAGCCTTTATCTCCTTCTTAATAATCTTTTTTTCTTACTTAACTAATAATTCCTCCTTAATCTTTATCGCTAGTTTAATACTAATACTTATTAAAAGCCGTATTTTTAAAACATTTTTATACGTCGTTTTGCCTAAAGTTTTAGTTATAATTAGTTTTATACGACCTTTTCCCTTTTTTACTAGCTATAGTTTAATAACTAGTAACTTAATTCTAGTTTAAGAAATAATAAAAAGTTAATAATTATTTTTCTTATATAAAATCGTAGTTTTAAAAAGGAATCTCTCTAAATTTATAGCTTCGTATGCTATTTTATAATATTTTAAAATATCGTAAGGATTTTTTATATTAATTAGAAATACTATTTACTCTATTAAAAAAATTTATTAGTTTATTATAAAATATAAAATAATAGATTATATTATATTTTAATATAAAGTAAACGTTAAGAAGTAATTAAACTAAACTTTCTTAATAAACTTCTTAATAACTTAAACGTTAGTATAAGTCGTTACTTAGAAACCGTTAAGTTCGTTTTTAAAAAAGGATACGTTATATAATATAATAAAAATATTAATTATTAATAATTATTTTAGCTTTTTTTTTTATTTATTAAATACTTTATTCTTACTCTTTTAAACTCGTAAAAAGAGATTTTATTAATATTAAGGCTTATACGTTTATACGTTCTTATTATATAAAAAGAGTAGAGTTTATATAAGTATTATTATTAATCGGTCGTTTTAAAATAGCTTTATAAAAAGGTATTATAAAGTTAATTAGTTTAGTAACGTTTTATATAAAGATTAAAAATTATTATAAATTTATATTATAATATTTATAAATAAGCTATTAGTTTAATAACTTAAATAAAGAGTAATTTTTATTTATAAGAGGGTAAAAAGTAGTAATTATTTTTATAATAAAATTATAAAGGGAAGAAAAGTTTTTATATCGGGGTACGATATTACGTAATTTTATATATTATTATATAATATAATATATTATAAAATTAAAATATCTCTTAAGCTATAAATCTTTATAATTATTATTTATAAATTATTATACTAATTTAGACCCTATTCTAGGTAATAGGGTGACTATAAAATACGATTTTTGTTTTAATATATGAAAAAGGTGTTTTGGCGGAGTGCCTCTTGCAGTCTGCCGTAGTTATCCCTGTTTTCCTCGTCCAGACTCAAGAGTCAAAAGTCTCGTGCAACCATCCCAACACATCCTCTCCAAACACAACCGGCTTCTCAAGAAGAGCCCAATGGCCGCGTTCCCTCGTGATACTCTTGACATCCGGCAGAACGCCAGCAGCTATGCTCTGCTGAAGCAATTCAGGCCTGCACACATAGTCCTGCTCCCCGCCCCAATAGAGCACCGGCACCCTAATTGTCTTCGCCTCCTCACTCAACATCCTCTCTGACTTGTCCTGGATCCCAGAGCCCGTCACAGTGTAAACACACCTTGGTGCAGCAAACCCGCCGTCTCTGCCGTAGCGCTCTATGAAGTCAGCTCTGTGTTCCGATGTGGCGAAGGGTAATGTTGGCTGCGTGCGGTCTTGGGTGATGAAGTCACGCATCTTGCCGGGCGTGCACCAGTTCTCAAGCCACGTTTCCGGGTCGCCGAACGTGACGCTATATACAGACTCGAGGTTCTGATTCATGAGGTCTACCGAGTCCTCGGCGAGAAAAAAGTGCCAGTACTCAAAGATGCCGACACCAAATACCTTTCTCGTCATCTCGTTGACTGTTTCGAGATCAAAGTGGCCAGTGGGCGGCATGTAAGGGACGTTCAACGTGACGAGACCGCAGATGCGATCGGGGTGAAAGTTGTATAGCCGCTGAGCGATGAGACAGCCCCAGTCATGGCCGAGGGAGATGACTTTGGTTAAGCCCTCCGCGTCGAGAATCCCGACAGCGTCGGCTGCAAGACGGTGCCATGCGTAGTCTTCTGGGTCGGTGGGCTTCGAGGTATCACCGAAGCCGAGATTATCTAGTGCCACGACGCCGTAGCCATTTGGGACGAGGTAGTTGTTGATGAGGCCGGCCCAGAGACGCGCCGTGTCAGGCCAGCCATGAAAGAGGAGGAGGGTAACCTTGGAGTTGCGAGCGGGCGAAGTGTAGTAGGTGTAGGTGAAGCCGCGAGAGACGTCGAGCGTCTTCTTGGTCAGCGCTGAAAGGTTCAGAGCTGCCATTTCGGAAATGAAGATGGGGTCTCTTAGGTCTAGCTTGACCAAATGAGGTCGCCATCAAAAACGAAATGAAGATGTTATATCTGGGGAGCCTCTTCAGAGTATAGCTAGCTCAAGCAAACCTCCATCACCCAGTCCCTATGGGCCAGATTTCAAAGCTTCACTCTTGGTGTGGTGCCACTGGGCGGCCTACTGATCCAAGCCAAGGGCACAAATCTCACGCCGAGGGCGTCATGTTGACATTGAAAAAACTATAAGCACTATCGACCTTAAAATTCCGTCAACTTTGAAGCTGTCCTGTCAGACAACTCCACACTTGCATCGGATTGCAGCATTGATGGCTCGATTGAAGCCCTCATGAGCTGACAGCCTACGAGCGGGGCATGTTACGCTGGGTCTATGGCCGGTGACTCAGCCGGCAGACTGAAATGAGATTGAACCAAACGTTCTGGTATGTTGAGCGTAGCTCTGCGTCTCAATGCGGAAATCAAGAATTTGTAAAGTCTTTCTCTCTCGGAGTCATCTTGGTCGAAGACAGTTAACCGTACGCAGTCCAGCACGAGTCCCGCAGCGGTGATGCTCACCACTACTGTTTGTGCCTCAATCTACCAAGAGCAAGTTTCACATTTCAAAAGGATGAGATCATATCTTGATGTGGCCCCATTCAATGTGGTATCTCGAGATGAATGATGGTGAGAGTGAGATGAGATGAGATGAGATGAGATGAGATGAGATGACATTCGGTGAGAGCAACAGGTGATGAGGTAAGTACGGCAGACTGCAAGAGGCACTCTGCCAAAACACCTTTTTCATATATCAAAGCAGAAATCGTATTTTATAGTTACCTTACTAGCTAGGATAGGGTCTAAATTAGTATAATAACCTATAAATAGTAGTTATAAAGATTTATAGCTTAAGAGATATTTTAATTTCGTAATATATTATACTATATAATAGTATATAAAATCGTATAATATTATACCCTAATATAAAAACTTTTTTTCTCCCTATAACTTTATTATAAAAATAATTACTACTTTTTACCTTTTTATAAATAAAAATTACTCTTTACTTAAGTTATTAAACTAATAACTCGCTTATAAATATTATAATATAAATCTATAATAACTTCTAATCTCTATATAAAACGTTACTAAACTAATTAACTTTATAATACCTCTTTATAAAGCTATTTTAAAATGACCGATTAATAATAATATTTATATAAGCTCTGCCCTTTTTATATAATAAGAACGTATAAACGTATAAGCCTTAATATTAATAAAATCTTTTTTTACGGGCTTAAAAGAGCGGGAACGAAGTATTTAATAAATAAAAAAGGAGCTAAAGTAATCGTTAATAATTAATATCTCTATTATATTATATAACATATCTTTTTTTAAAAACGAACTTAACGGTTTTTAAGTAACGACTTATATTAATATCTAAGTTATTAAGAAGTTTATTAAGAAAGTTTAGTTTAATCGTTTCTTAATATTTACTTTATATTAAGATATAATACGATCTATTATTTTATATTTTATAATAAACTAGTAAATTCTTTTAATAGAGTAAATAGTATTTCTAATTAATATAAAAAATCTTTATAATATTTTAAAGTACCGTAAAATAGCGTACGAAGCTATAAGTTTAGAGAGATTCCTTTTTAAAGCTACGATTTTATATAAAAAAGATAATTATTAACTTTTTATTATTTCTTAAACTAGAATTAAGTTACTAGTTATTAAATTATAGTTAGTAAAGAAGGGAAAAGGTTATATAAAACTAATTATAACTAAAACTTTAGGCAAAACGACGTATAAAAATGTTCTAAAAATACGGCTTTTAATAAGTATTAGTATTAAACTAATAATAAAAATTAAAGAGGAATTGTTAGTTAAGTAAGAAAAAAAGATCGTTAAGAAGGAGATAAAGGCTAAAAAAAAGGTTAAAAAGGATAAAAACGATAAAAAAGACGAGATTATAGTAGTTTAATAAGAAAATAAAGTTTATAATAATAAATAACTTAATATATTATAAAGATAGAAATAAGTATTCTCGTTAGTAAATAGTTTAAAGTAAATTATAATTATATTTATAATTCCTTTTTGTCCTTAGTATCGTTCGTAATTACGAAGCTATTTAATACTCTAAGATTAATTTTAGAGTTTTTTAATTTCTATTTAACTTATATAATACTACCTTATAGTTTACTAAATAAAGTAACTTTTAATTAGAGCTTATTACGTATATACTACTTTAAATAAATACGAAGATATTAATACGTTTTAAAATAAAAATAATTAGCCTCGCTAAACTTTATACTTTTAGCTAATATAGTTAGAGAGCTCTTAATAATTAAAGTATAAATTTATAAAGTAGCCTAAGAAAGATATACGTCTAAATTATTACTATTTTAAATAGTGTTTAATAATTATTAAACTTAGTCTTAGTTAATTAGCTATATAAAGTCTTATACGGTTCGTAATATAAGTTAATAATATAGTTACTATAACTAACTAGAAATAACGTGAGGGCGACCTTTTTAATAATAAATTTAATAAGAGTTCTAAATTTATATAAAGTTAATAAAATTAGAACGAATGAGTAGTATATATATAAATAGAAGTATAATCTAGTTAGAGAGTATATTTATATAAAATAGCCCTTAGAACTTAAGTAGTTAGAAGTATTTTTATAAACATAAGTATATTTATATATACTAAAATATATATTACTTACCTACTAATATACTAATCTATTTTAATAAAAACGATTCTACTAACTCTTAATTTTGACGTTATAGATATTTTTACTAAAGATTTAGTAATTACAAAATATAATTAGACTTTTTACTATTAAACGGTGTTATAAAAGGTAGTAATAAATACTAAATATAAGAACGGTTTCTTTTCCTCGGTCTAAACGAACTTATAATAGTATAAATCCCCGTTATTAAATAACAGTAAGATATTATATAAGTATATTCCGGGACGTATAAGTAGAAACCCTTATATAGAACTATATAATAAACTATGAATAAGTATTAATATTAGTATAGATTTTAAACCTAAATAGTAGAAGCTTATTATACGTATTTAAAAACTAAATATAATTTAGTTTAGGAGTTATAAACCCTTTATAATAGTACCTTATTTTACTTAACTAATCCTAGACTTATTATAAAAAGGTTTTATAATATATAAAGTAAAGTTTATCTTAGCTAATAATATAAGCTTGTTAATAAACCTATGTATAAAGATACTCTTTATTATACCCTTTAGTACGGTAAGTAACCTCTAGTATACTAAAAAAGAACTTTTTTAATTATTATTATATAATTACGAGCTGTTCTAGTATTTATTATTACTAAAGCTAATTTTATTAACGAAGTATTAATAATCCTATAGCTATAATTATAAATCCTTTAGACTAGAATTAAAAAAGGATATTTTTATTATTTAAGTATTATTAAAAGAATAATTCTTAGATACGAATTAATAAATCCTTAGAAAAGACCGTACGCTTTTCTCGTTATAAGTCCTATTTTACGAGTTAACGTTCGAAAGTTCGCTTTATAATTTTAGTATTAAAAACTATAAAAATATATATAATAATTATATTATAGGTTTAATTACTCTTTAACTTTATAATAATTATTATTTAATATAGTAAAAAATTAATACACGGTCGTACTATTCTAAAAAAGTAGTAATTTATAAAGTAAGAAACTAAAAAAGAAATTTTAAGTAAAGAGTAAATGTTTATATATAATTATAGAGATATATAGGGGTATTCTTTTATTTATAAGGTTTTATAAGTATATATATAGAAATATAAACGCTTATAATAGTTCTATAACGCTAAAAAAGAATAGAAAAGTATATAATAATAATATATAATAAATAAAAGTTCTATAATTTTATTAGAAACGTTAAACTTTAGGGGGAGCCTTTATATAGTTAATTACGGCCTCTTATGGGCTAAACTAAGCGCGTATACTTTAACTTATAACTAGTAGGTGCCCTACGACTTTATAGGGGCCTTACTACCCGGGTATTAAGCTTAACCGTACTATATCTTAATATATACCTATATAAACTCCTATATTATATTATATAAAAATATTAAATTAATTACTCTTTATTTAGAGTTTATATAAGTTAATAACTCTCTTTATAATCTTATACGCTATTATATATACCCTCTTTATTATTTTTAGCTTACTTAGCTACTTATTTAAAGGCATCCGCTATTATACAGAGGTATATAGTGGGGATAATACTTAAAGACTTAAATAGAGTGCTAATACGGACTTTATTACGACTTTTATAATTACGACTATACTTAACGACCTTAGTAAGCGTATTACGAGCTAGTACAAACCGTTAGTAAACTATAGATTAAATATAAGGTAGTATAAAATAATATATAAGTAATAACGGGAGGTATAACGAGCGTATACTTATATATATTAAATATATAGTTATAACTAGAGTAG
Organism: Colletotrichum cuscutae; assembly: GCA_030869315.1. NCBI lineage: Eukaryota > Fungi > Ascomycota > Sordariomycetes > Glomerellales > Glomerellaceae > Colletotrichum > Colletotrichum cuscutae. Next base: position 268,743 of record MPDP01000316.1, read on the forward strand.
CCCTTATTTATAAAAGTAACGTAGTTAGTAAATATACCTTTACTAACTTTATAACGGGTATATAACTTAGTATTAGTCTTAGTATCGCTGTATATAGTTGTCTAGATAGTATTAGTAGCCTAAGTACGAGTTATAATAATATTTAGGGGTATAATATAGCTATTCTTAGTAATCTTAAGGTTAAGCTTAATCTAACGTTAGGGCTAGATTATACGGGTTAATATAGTAATATTAAATAGTATAGGGTAATATATACTAACTTATATAATACTAAGGTTATAGATTTAGTAAAAAGTTTTTAAAAAAGAAGATAAAAGAGTTTATAAATAATATAAGAATTTATATAATAAGGAAGCTATTATATAAAAGTATACGTATTAATAAGGAGGTAAGAGGTTATTTTATAAGATATAAGGTCGTTAGGGTATAGCGTAAGCTAGTATACGGGGGCCGTCGGGAGCTATATACTCTTAATACGGGCTAGAACGCTATATTAAGCACTTATTATAAGTATTATATAGCGTACGTAATTATTAAAAAAGGAAGTGTCCTATACGAAATTATTAGTATATATATATAAATAGTTAATACTAAAGAAAAAAGTAAATAAAAAAAATTAAATTATAAATAGGTATATACGCGTAATTATACTTATAATTACGCGTATATTAGCTTAAGAAAAAGTATAATTACTAATTAGTAAAAATTGCACTAGTAATTACGTAAAAAATTACTTAATTATACCTAGTTAATATTTTTAATTAGTAAATTACGAATATTATACTTGTAATTGCGTATATAATTAGATAATAGTAATAAAAATAAAGTAAAAAAGGGTATAAAGTATAATAAGGCGAAATATAGTCGTTAATAAGTAATTATAGGGGCGTAGGCGGATTACTTACCTTACTTAAGGAATATTAGGTTAGTTAAGAAGAAAGGGAGATTAATTAGTAATAAAAATTAGTAAGGAGGATATGCCCCTTAGTTACCCTATTTTTACTAAGTAGTATAACCGCCCTTACGTAATTACTACTACCTATAGTTATAAGTAATTCCTTATAATAATATATAGGATTTATTATAATATTTATTTATATATATAAGAAAGTCGCGCTATTAATGCCTAAAATTTACGGTGGCCGTAGGTCTATTGGAAAGAACGGTTTTGGCGGAGTGCCTCTTGCAGTCTGCCGTAGGTAAGCTTAAATGACGATGGGCTTGGGCGCGAAGCTCACACAGAAACGACCCCGCACCACTCACACCGGGTTCCACAACTTTAGTCACCACAACACTCGGCGCCGCCTCCAACTGCGGGACGGACATCATTGGTTTCCCCATCACACGCCGGCGACATGACGAATTGGAAGTCCGGAGCTTGCTTTATGCTGGCCGCGGGCCGGTCCGTTGCTGCCGGACTCGGTCTGCAACATCTGGCGGGCCACGAGGCTTGGAACGCGCTGCAGTCGGCTGCCCGGGTGGAGTCAGAGTCTCAGGTGGAAATCGCCTCGGCTGCTTTTGCGGAGCAGTACCCCGAGTACAATCTCTCTGTTCCTATTGACCACTTTCACAACGACTCGCGATACGAGCCGCACTCGGACGAGTATTTTGACCTCCGCTACTGGTTCGATGCGAAGCACTATCGCAAGGGAGGCCCTGTCATCATCCTCGCGGCCGGAGAGACGGACGCTAAGGAGCGTCTGCCGTTCCTCGACCACGGCATCCTTTCCATCCTCGCCAAGGCCACCGGTGGCGTCGGTGTCGTTCTTGAACATCGCTACTATGGCAAGAGTTTCCCTGTGCCCGACCTCAGCACCAAGAACCTCCGCTTCTTAAGCACCGATCAGGCCCTCGCCGATACGGCCTACTTCGCAAAGCACATTAGCTTCCCTGGTCACGAGGACTTGAACCTTACCGCGCCTGGCACGCCCTACCTTGCTTATGGAGGCTCGTACGCTGGAGCCTTTGCGGCCTTCCTGAGAAAACTCTATCCCGAGGTCTTCTGGGGCGGCATCTCGTCGTCAGGTGTCACGGCAGCAATCATCGACTACTGGGAGTACTACGAAGGTGCCAGGCTCTTTTCGCCAGGTGACTGCGCCGAGACCACCCAGAAGCTTACTGAGGTCGTCGACAAGATCTTGCTTGGAAAGTCTGAAACTGATAAGAGCCAGCTCAAGGATCTCTTCGGTCTAGGCCCTCTTGAAGATGATGATTTCGCTAGCACCCTGTCGTACGGCATTTCGGGACTGCAGTCAACCAACTGGGACCCTGCCCAGGATACCACCGCTTTTGGAACGTACTGTGCCACTGTCAGCTCAGACAGTGTTCTCTTTGGCAGCACCCGTCATTTGAAGTCGTCGGTGGACGAGTTGCTGTCCGCCAGTGGCTCAGACGCCAAGCTGACGAATCGCATGCTCAACTATGTCGGTTATGTCAAGGACTACGTCAAGAAGGGCTGCAAAAGCGGAGACTTGGTCAAGTGCTTCTCGGGCCGCAACAGTGAAGAACACCAAAACACCTCTATTCGCCAAGGCCCTGGCCGCAGCTGGATCTACCAGGTCTGCACAGAGTGAGCGTTTCCAAGTCAGCGAGTTCGATCAACTTCTAACACTTCTCGTAGATGGGGTTACTTTCAGACTGGATCGGGTGTGCCCGACGATGAGCTTCCCCTTATCTCGCGCCTCATCGACGTCGACTACAGCTCCATCTACTGCCGCGAAGCGTTCAACATCACTGAGCCCCCCAACGTGGACGCCATCAATAAGCACGGCGGCTTCAACTTTAGCTACCCGCGTGTCGCTATCGTCGATGGCGAAGCTGATCCCTGGAGAGCTGCCACACCCCACAAAATTGGCCTGAACCGCAAGTCCACGACCAGCGAACCCTTCCTTCTCATTGATTTGGGTGTTCATCACTGGGATGAGAACGGATTGAAGCCGGAGGATGTTACGCCGCATTTCCCGCCTGCGTCCATCAAGAACGTTCAGGCTCAGGAGGTTGAGTTTGTCAAGGCTTGGATGAAGGAGTGGGAGGAGGCGCAGAGCAAGGACAGCGCCAAAGGAGGTATGTTTCCTATCAGTCATGTATCATTCGGTAAGCTGACGAGAGCGAAAGAAGTGTCCGAGGAGCTTTAGTAGAAGTCAGTGGGTGAGGACTTGAGATGGCAACGCCCGTCGAATCATCATTACGTTCATGCTTCCATTGCCTTTGGCTGGAACATTTAGTTACTAGGAACATGAAAGCTTTACATTGAATGAAACTAGAAGTATTGCCAATACACGACTACTCAATCGAATGGCTGCGCGCCATTTGACCCTCTAACAACGGGCTTGAAAACGAGTTAGAGTCGTCTGCATGGTATGTAAAAACCCTCAACGAATGTGATAAGATAACCGCAGTATGTGCCCCAAATCCAACGTGTCTGCCCATCAAAGCCTTTCAGAAGTTCCACACAAGGCCAACATCAACTACTGAGTCTGCGCTTTGATCATATCGGCGGCCTTTCATCCCTGTTAGCAGTACTCCATGAACCCTGAATCATCAGAACATACCTTTCAGCAACAGCGTAAACGGTCATGGACGTGGTCGCACCAACAGTCGTAGGCGTCATCGAAGCATCAACAACTTTCAACTTCTTCACGCCGTACACCAGCAGATTCTCATCCAGCACTCCGCCCCACTCGCGCGGCATCTTGGCAGTGGTACCGACAGGATGATACACGGACGGGATAATCTGCCCCTTGGCCCAGGTCACAAGCTGCGCATCGGATGACACACCCGTGCCAGGCGACGTCTCGCGCGCCTGATACTGCGCGAGGTCGCCGGTAGTCATGTACCGCCGCATAAACTTGATAATCTCCGCCATAATGTCCAAGTCAATGGCGTTCGACGCAGCGCGGTAGTCGACGACCATTTCGCTTTCGGGCTGCGCCGTGTTGAGGAGGATGTTGCCGCGGGACATGCAGTGCAGGTTCTGCACGGAGCCACCGGGGCCGTACATCATCATCTCGGAGAAGACGACGTTCTTGGAGCGCATGAGCCTGCCCCAGACTTTCTGCTGTTGCTTGTAGCCCTCTGTTTGCTCGGCTGTGTAGGTCGAGGGCAGGTGGGACTTGGGGTCTTGAGCTTCAAATGCCTTGGCCAAGGCCTCAAATCTATCGGGGCTGATGACGGGCAGGCCGATCATGGAGGCGAGGGAGGGCGGACCGCCGCCGCCCCAGCCACCGCCGCCTGAGTTGGGTGGCTGGATGCCCCATTGATAGGATATGCTTGGGATATAGCTGTGATCCTGGAAGTTTGATCCGACGCCGGGCAAGTCGACCTTGACAGCGATGCGCGCCTCCTCGAGGTGTGCGCGTGGCCCGATGCCGCTGAGCATGAGTACCTGCGGCGTGTGTACGGATCCCGCGGCCAGGATGACTTCGCGACGGGCTTTGATCTGTACAGGAGCGGATCCGGTGAAATTACGAGAGACGAATTGCACTCCTGTAGCTGTGTCACCGTCAAAGAGAATGCGGTTGACCTTGGCACCGACGATCATCTCGTAGTTTGCGCGGTTGAGGCCGTCCCAGTGGCCGGTGCGGGCGTAGGATCGCTGGAACTGGACGGGGTCTTGGGACATTGGGTACCAATAGAGGCCGGCCTCGCCCGCGCCGCTATCGACGGGGATGGTCATGCCGGGCATCTTTGCCATTGCGTTGTAGAGGATCTCTTTGTACTATGGTCAGTGGTTTGTGAGCGACGGTAGGAGGTCATGTGAACTGGGACCTACTTAGGACAGACTGAAGAGGGCCCTTGCCAAAGGCAGCGTAGATCTTGGAAGTCGTGCCCCAGTACTTGGCATCGTAGGTGATGTTGTACTCCCGAGCTTGAGCTGCGTCAGGAGGCGCGAGGCTGATGCCCTAGGACTTGTCAATCTCGTATGTTCTCATGCCCTCGTCTGATAGCTCAAACCTTCTTGAAGTATGGCAGCAGATTGTTCCAGTCCCAGGTAGATCCGGGTCCACCAAGCTCTTTCCAGGCATTGTACTCATCTTTGGTTCCTCTCAGGAATACCTGGCCGTTGACGGAAGAGCTTCCACCGACGACGCATCCAATACCCACATCGAAGCTTCGGCCGTTGAGATTGGGACACGGCTTGGACGTGATGTTGAACATACGGCGTGGGTTCATGCCAGTTTGGCTATCGTAGTAGCCATACTCGACTACGAGAACGGTGTCTTCTCCGCATTAGATTGAAGCTTTGTGCGATACAAGACACATTGGAAACTGACATTTGCCGTCCTCTGTGAGTCGATCGCCGACTGTCAGGCCAGACGTGCCACCGCCGACAATGACATAGTCGTATTCGGTGGCGAGCTGCTCCGCTCGGGTGAGTATCTGGACGTGTTCGGGATGCTGGGTTGGCCACGCTGATGTCAAATGCGTTGCAACGCTCAGGCAGTACAATGTGAAGCTTCTGATGGAAGGCATTTTTAGGCTTTGAGCTTTGAGAAGAAAAAAGAACTGCCCAAAAAGGGGATTGACATAGGTATGGAGACAGAAAGCAGAGAACTGGGAAAGATGGGCATTTTATAACTTCAATACTTGAGTTGCGCTATTAGAATTTCACCGTTTCAAGAGAATAGTCCACCCTATACGACATGTAGTCCTAGATACAGTCCCGCTGGAGATGTTGAACTACCAGACCTGCCCGGGCGTAAGTCGTACCATTCCGGAGGAATCACCTTCCTTGGTTCTATCAGTGTCTCACACGAGCCAGGAGTACCACGATTATCCCATTGGCTCTATCTACGTGGTTCATTAAGCTTATAACAGGCTCAAGAGAGGCAAGTGAGCAACATGCGGGGAGCGAATCGGCAGTGCGCACCAGAGTCGTATGAGCCGCAGCCCCTAATATACAAAGTGCGGGGACAAGCACTGAAGAGGAACCTAATAGGTGCCGCTCAACCTCAATCGGGTATATAGACTTGCCACGTTGCAGTCAAGAGCCGGATCCTATTGACGACTTCATATTGTTACTGATTGAATCCGGTTGCCAAGGCCGGATCAAAGCAGAACTTAGAGTCATGAGCTACCGGACTGGTCTCATTTTGCCTAGAGCGAGGTGTCGGCTAAGTGAATAGAGTCTGGCAGATCGAGAAGTATCATCATTGGATGTGTGACTTGGTACTTTGATGAGGCAGGAGAGACAGGCGTGATACTTTATGATTTCAGAGACTCTTAGCAGGAATCAGTTTCGAGCAGCATCCTCAGGCATCTCGAATTAAATCAAGAATGGGTCAGGAACAAAGCCTATGAACCCAAACATGATAATGTTGAGATTCAACTAAGATATTAATTCTAGAGCCAGCGTAGAAGGTATACTTGAGGTTCTCCTCGAGGTGATGTAAGTGCTTCAAGTGTATAGGTATACAGCAGCCAGGTTTCCTCATAAATCGTTATCAATATTGAAATTCGTTGAAAACACCATCCCTCTCCTGATTACTACAGCCAGCCCTGGATCTACACTATTTCTGCTGCAGTGAATTTATGGCCGCATTTATCAGGCGAGTGGAAGAGTACGCCGTGGAAATGGCTTGGATGCCGCTTGACGATATCAAAAAGCACACGTGCGCCTTTCGCCTCATCCTTATCGGAGCGATGGGGGACTCTCATGTAATTCTTGAAGGTCCGACTCCCAACCGCGTATCTTAACTTGCCGAAAAAGTCCCGGACGAATTTCTTCCACTCGGGTTGTCGTGGTAAGTTGTCAGGTGGAAGCCAGAACTCATCAGACACCAGTTTGGACTGAATATCGCGCCACTGGGGAGGAGTTCCGGGCGCGAAACGGAGAAGATGTCTCATCTGGTAGTGACACCACTCTGAATGCCAGAAGGGAACTTGGTGCTCTGGCGCGGCGATTTGTCGGATAGTCTTGAGGCTTGAGAGTGTTGCTTTATTGGTCCACATCCAGAAACATGTGTTTGTGACATGGTGCGGGCGTCGCGCTACGAAAGGCTTCGTGTCGACGACGATGTTCTGGATGTTTTGCATCCAGCCGATGCTTTCTGTGACACATGTGCGGAAGCGCACCTTGACGTGGACAAAATCGATGTCCCAGTTGATGGTAACATTCTCTCCCATTTTTGATGCCAAATCTTTCGGTGGAGGGATCGCCATCCAGGGGCCTTCCTCGCCTTCCTCAAGCTCGTCCTTGGTGAATGCTGGAAACCAGAACGGCGACCTGACGCTTTGGGCCACGGATCTCGACAAAGAATCGATCTTCAGGTCGATGGAGTCGTAATAGCCATCCGAGTACTCTGCATCCTGTCTGGACAGAATCCAAAACACCGTACGATGTGTTGGTTTCTCCGTTTCCTCGTTTTCTTTATTGAATGAGTTTGAGCCGTTGCTTGATGGCCGGATGAGCGAATCAGTGGAGTTGCGGCCCTCCACGTTGTCTGACTCATCATCTACTTGGTCGAATTCTAGCTCGTCGAATGGATCATCGATGGCTCTATCCCTGATAGCCCCATTCTCGACCGTCCCATTCTCTGCGGTTCCATCCTCAGCTTCTCCATCATCAGAAGCTTCATCCCCCGAAGATTCCTCTTCGGAACTATACTCATCGGATAGATACTCGTCATATGGTTGCCTCTTGGGAGTATTGATATGTAGGGCGTCGGATTGCGGAGTGCTGTTCTTTGAAGAATTGCCCTCCGGGGTCATCTTCTTGGAAGCATCCTCTTCGGCCGTTTCCTCTTCGCAAGGCTCTTCGCCGGACAATTCCTCATCGCAAGGTTCGAGGCCCCAGTCGTAATCCTTGCCTTCTATCTCATCGTCTTTTGGATGAAGCTCTGCGATGTAGTATCTAGGTTCCAAGTAAAACTCGCGCCAAATCTTGGACTTGATCTTGTCAGGCAACTTCGCGAATTGGTGAAAAGTCGAATCTGGAATGGGCACAAGTTTGTATAATTGTGGTTTCTTTTGAAGCCTTCTCACGAGTCTGGCGCGTTTGGACTTGATCTTTATGGGAACCTCCGCGAACCTGTGATGATTCGGATCTGGAGGCGGACTTGAAAGGGGCATAAGCTCGTATGTGTCTTGATGCTCATCACCTTTCCTGTAGGGAAGGACGCATTTCGCCGGTTTCTTCAAGTCTTCGTTGCGCATTTTTCTGAAGGGGAGCGGCGGAGTGGGGGTAGCTTAGTTGGAAATCGTGTATGAATGCAGCATTGCAGGAACGCGCACGGCTGGATGTATCGTAGGGTAGAAACGACGTTGATTGCTAGCTGCAGTCAACGGTGCGATTTTCGAGGCAGAATGTAAAGACGTTGAAAGATTGGTTTTCTGTTTTCCTTACCAGCCGCAAGGGGCAAGGGTATTGGTTCTCACTACCCTTCTGGTGCTTGAACAGAAGGTTTTACCAGCCAGGTTACATGGTTTTTTTGGAATTTTCAATGCGTGGCTTTTCGACCAATAAGACATCAGGGTGTTTTCCAATTTACATGTACTCACGATACTCACGAAGTCAAGAATCGTCGGAACGATAAATTTACTGTCCAGGAAAGGGAACAAATGACCTGGAAGGGCTGTTGACATCACCCAACGGTATGCGAAATCTGTATTTAGTCAGTTTCGATCAGTTTAACCTATTACATATATGAACAGGATCTGCTTGAAATACTATGACATAAATCCTCATATCCTTCTTCTTGAATGCTTAGGATCGACGCCTAAGTACCACACTCATAACATCGAGAAGAGATGATCAAACCCGAGCATGAGGCTGCACACTAGAGCCAGACGAAACGACAATTAGGTTAGAAGAGGACCATATTTAACGCCTCATACGTGCCATTTAGGCCATAACCCCGTCTTGACCGAGGCTTCAGAATTGGGCATTGTACACCGATATCCATGAAATGAATCCACCAAAGAAAAGTGCATCATAACCCAGCTCTCCTCATTGGAACTTGAAACCTGCAGGTTCCTTAGGTCATGTCGTCATCTGAAGATGACTCTTCAGATGTAGATGATTCTCTCAAAATAGACAACTCCATGTCCTCGTCATCCTCGGATCCCCCCTCAATATCATCCCACTGCGTTGGCGAGTAGTCTTCCACCTCGAAGCCCTTCAATCTAAACAGTTCATTGTTTTCCAACATTGTGATGACGCCTTTAAACCGTGTGCAAGACGTGTTGAAATCGATGATTCCTTTCTTGAACTCCAGGGCACTGTCCTTCGCGTCATTCCAGCCCTTTGCGCAGAAGTAAAGCCGCCGAGCGCCACGGTGTGGAAACCATGGATTTGGCTTGCGCATTTTTGGCAGTCGCCAGTTCTGCCGTGGTTCCCGAAATTCATTTGGTCTTTCCACGGCTTTGAGAGCCTCTCGAATGACCTCGTCCGTGTCGCCTTTGGAAAAGTTCTCAAACAGAGACAAGCTCTTCCACATAGTTTTGAGGCCGTCTACCATTCCGAATCCCACTGACTGCGTCACATGCCTTGACTGGACAATTGCCATCTGATCGTAGGAGAAAGAGAGGATCGCGGTCCCTTCGAATTCGCCGAACCTCATATCCCCAACCAACAGGCCATCATCCTCAACTGGGGAAGAGAACGGTCTGATGTTGAGTTCAAAAACCGTCGGGTCCACAGATGCATACTATTTTTCTATCATGATGCCCTGCACGAGGAAGTTGCCCAAGGCATCCTCGAGTCGCATCTGAGCTGCTTCCGGTTTAGGTAACTAAAAGATTGCTTTCCATCAACGTGGTAGTCAATTTCTGGTGGCGTGAGGTTTCTAAAGACATATTCGTGATGCTTCTGCATCTCGCTCGCGATTATGTCGAAAGCGCCGTCAGCTATCGCTTTGTCGGATTTCTCTTTCAACGACTCCCTAGCTAACGCACTGCATCATCGACAGCTTATGGTCCCAGCCAAGAATGGCCCAGTAAGTGGAATCGTTTACATCAATCACTCTGCATGCAAGACCGTCAATCGCTTCGAGGCGGTTCAGTAGATGCCTAGTATCGCTAGGAAGGTTGCGAAGTGACATTGGCGCGGGAGTGGTGGTTCGATCGGAGAAGTAGCGCCGTGCGAAGAGTTCAACATCGAATGCGATTTTGTCCTCCATGGCTGTGGATTCATCGAAGATCTCACCATGACTTTTCTGAACGACCTCCATCTCTTCGAAAGCCTCGTAGAAAGCGGCCACAGGTTTACTGAGAGTGTCGCACTAAGAATGAGGTATTCAGGTCAGATATCTATTCTCGGTTGCCGAAGGATTTGAACGACGCACCGCACCCATTTTGACCAACTCGGCCAAAGCACGGCGCAGATTGCCCAGAGTCTTCATCCTCACATCGCCTAGTCGAAGGCCGTAGTATTGTGACTGCGCGACAAATCACTCCTTGTCCCGGGGGCCCGCCTTATCGGCTTCAAAATCTCTCTTGTCCCATACATCGGCATAACCAGGATGGTCGGGAGACAAGATTTCGCGGAGCCGCTCGACTTCCATGCATCAATAATCCCCAAACATCAGGAGGCCATTGTCCCAATCGTAGTCGAAGCCTAGTTGGCGCGCTTTAGCGACGGTTCTTTCCTGCTTCTGAAACTTTCTGTAATACTGGGATGAAGAGGAGGCCATGCTGATATCGATTGAGGGCTCTTGAAGAGCCTAGTCGATTGTCGCATAAGACTGGGAGTCGGTAAGTGAGTGTCACGAATTAAGCCCAACGCGGTTCTCAAGAATTCAGTCGGTAGGGTTTTTGGTCTCCACATTTAAGGTCTACTTCGTGGTGATTTGACAGGGGCTTTCAGAAGCGTTTCTCGACTTGATCTCGACTTACTCACTTTTGGTACTTTTGCCCTGGCCGCCTTACTTTCTGAATAATGCCTACTGCTTATTGAGCAATTCTTTTATGAGAATACTTCTCAACTTATTAGTAATCAAACATCGGGTTTCAACACTTATTTATCTCCTCGAAGCCCCGTTGAAGAAGTCAAAGTGTCCGCAGTGCTCGAACACGAGTACCTTGACTATGCATGCACGATAGAAGCCACTCCAGACTTCAGACGGCCCAATCCAGCTACTTTGGACGGAAAAGAAAAGCCAATTAAAATCTGTGTAAGTTTCATGATCATTGATTTAACATGACGGCAAAGTCACATCTCGGGTGTTGGAACATTGTGGCAATCAACGCTACAGTCGCAGGGCCATTTTCTGTTCCTCCAGTCGGTGCCGACCAGAATACAAGGTCGCAAAACTGGCTGCCTCTCTCAATCAGCCCGCAACAGCGGATCTGAGATCACGGCTTGGTGGCAGAGTGGTCTAATGCGCAAGACTAGAAATCTTGTTCCTTCGGGAGCGTCTGTTCGAATCAGGCCCAAGTCGATTTTTGCCATTCCTAGCAATCAACTTGACTTGGATTTGCGAGAGGAAGTGGTAGCAACCTTTAATTTTGCTCAGAAGTGCTCCGAAACTCATATTTCAGTCATTCGGGGCATACATTGCAGAGGGCAACGCCATTCAACCGGTTTCATTATTCATACAAAAAAGCATCGCTGGAGGAGGATCTAGAGCTTCCATGACGGCCCAACAGAAGTAATCTCATCATAAAGTAGTCTAGAAATGGAGCTGTTAGCGTTGAACGGCATTCATACAGAAGCAGTAGTAACTCACGTCGTCAGGAAGTCGGCGTAGTCCTCGCCCGTAACTTGCGGCCGCAGGTATTTCGCCGCCAGCTCGAACTTGTTGTTTGCCGGCGCAGACTTGAGCAGCTCCTTTGTGACCTCGTCGAGGATGTTGAGCATTGTTGTCTTGTCGAGTTTTGTGCCTTCAGCGGTGCTGACGCCGTGGTGTACCCAGTACCACAGTTGTGAGCGCGATACCTCAGCTGTTGCGGCGTCCTCCTGCAAGTCTGGTTAGTTATGTCCCAAGATGGGCCGAAAGCAGCAGTTGAAACGTACCATGAGATAGTTGATAGCACTGCAGCCCACACCACGAAGCCAACCCTCCATGTACGCCAGAGTGATATGCAGATTCTTCCTCACACCCTCGTCGGTAATTTTTCCGGGAACAACAGAGTTGATCAAATCGTCGCGCGTGACCTTCACCTCGGGCCTCTTGAAGATCTGGTTCGCGGTAGGCATGTGCTCGTTGAAAATCTCCGACGCAATCGACGCAAGCGCCGGGTGCGCAACCCAGGTACCGTCGTGTCCGGCCTTGACCTCGCGCAGCTTGTCGGCGCGCACGCTGTCCATCGCTTGGGCGTTCGCGGCCGGATCGTCCTTGCGCGGGATGAGGGCCGCCATGCCGCCCATTGCGTGGACGCCGCGGGCGTGGCATGTGCTGATGAGGAGCTTGACGTAGGCGTCCATGAAGGGGACGGTCATGCTTACGTCGGAGCGGTCGGGGAGAACGAAGCCGGGGCGGTTGCGGAAGCGCTTGACAAAAGTGAAGATGTAGTCCCATCTGCCGCAGTTGAGGCCTGAGCTATGATCTCTGAGCTCGTAGATGATCTTAGAGCATGTTAGTGAGGGAACTGATTCTTGTACTGATTGAGTGATACGAACCTCGTCCATCTCGAAAACAGCGCTGATGGTCTCGATCAACACGGTAGCGCGGATGGTACCTCGTGAGATACCGATGTAGTCCTGCGACATGTTGAACACGTCGTTCCATAACCTCGCCTCGAGATGCGACTCCATCTTGGGCAGGTAGAAATAGGGGCCGGCGCCGCGGGAAATCAACTCTTTGGCGTTATGGAAAAAGTACAGTCCAAAATCAAAGAGGGCGCCGGACATGGGCTGCCCGTCGACGGTGAAATGTTTCTCGTCCAGGTGCCATCCGCGCGTGCGGGCGATCAAAGTCGGAAGTGTGCGATCAGTTCTGAGCTTGTACTCTTTTTCGCCGAGCTTGAAGTCAACTTGCCGGCGGATGGCGTCGTAGAGATTGGCCTGGCCCTGAATCATGTTGTCCCATGTAGGACCGTTTGAGTCTGATCGGTGTAAGTCAAAATACAACTGACTGTTTCAGGGGCTTCCTATCTCACCTTCAAAATCAGCCATGTAGGCCCAAACATCAGAGTTGAGCGCGTTGACGACCATTTTTCTGTCCGTGGGTCCGGTAATTTCAACTCTGCGATCTACCAAACCAGGCGCTGGCTGGGCGCCTCTCCAGTTCTTATCATCGCGAACGTGCTTAGTCTCAGGGAGGAAATCTGGCAGGTGTCCGTTATCTGTGTCGATTTGACGTTGTTGGCGGAGCTTGAGAAGGTGTTGACGAGTCGGCTCGAAACTGCGGTGCAGGATTGCGAGAAAGTTGACGGCTTCCTTTGTGAGGATCCGGCGAGAAGCTTCGTTGCCGGCGCCGAGGATGGAGACACTGTCTGATATTGATTGAACCATTGTGAAATTTCGACGTGGATATTTGAATACAGATCTATTCAACGTTTGATTTTAACTTAATAATACGGCTCTATAGTCACTCTTGATATCGAAGAGGCTATCGCCAGATATTAAGTACTCTTCTCACGGTTAATGGCGCATCATTAAAAGCTCGGCTCTATTCCGATGGTGTTCTGAATCATTGCGGAATTTGGTGAAGATTCTCGGCTCGGTACCCGAACCGGAGGCGGCCGTCATCCGATTGGCCCCACTCGCCCAGATCGTCCACCACGGTCGAACGGAGACGTTACACTTCGGACACTGTCTCAATGCAAAGGCAATTCATACGTCACTGGCGAACGATAATTCCCGAGTTATTTGCGTTGATTCATAATGTTTCGATTCCATTTAACATTATTTGTAGCGACTATGAACCATACCCTCCCGGTGCCATCATCTTTTCCAGCTCAGCCCAATCCAGCTGGTCAACTCCCGTTAAGGGGAGAGTAGGGTCATTGAAACTATTATAGATACCCTCCGCCGCTTCCAGCCCAAAGGCTTGTTCCAGATTCTCATCCAAGTTCAGACCGAACAACGTGTCTGATCCATAAGTGTCAGCAGGTCCTCCAAACATTTCTCCCTCCCAAGACGGCACAGAGGAACTGGGCGTCGGCGTAGTCAGGGGCATCTGGGCTGGTGAAGGTCCCGACTGCTCCGGTAGTCCGGCTCCGGGTGTGTTCCCCACCTGGGGTACCCCATGGGACGCCCCGGAATCTCCCATCTGCACGTCATGGTCCTTATCGAACGCTACCACATTGGCCCACACGTGTGCAGAAAACTGCCGAACATCCTTGAGGCGCTGCGCTGCCGCCTGATTTCCTGCAGAAGACAGATACTCCAAGAAATCAATGGCCTGGAACAGTTCTTGCGGTGGCGGCTTTTGACTATCCTGCTTGTGTGCGAAGCCGCGCATGATTAGGACGAAGGCGGCTGAAAAGGCAGCATCCAGATCGAAGAATGCAAATGGCGCTTCCTTTTGTTAGTAATTCGCTCTTCAAATTTATCACCCGGGGAGAATCAAGCCCTTACCAATTTCTTCTTGCCTTTGCATAGCCATGAGGATCCGGATAATTCTCAGAGCCGACTCGTTGCACAGAAGGCACAGTTGAGAGATTGCCGAGGTCACAGCCTGCTTCTGTGTTTTCTGAACCTTGTCTTTGACCTTTTGGAGAAGAATTGGTCTGATGCAGAGAATGATGGACTAATTTGGGTCGTATTAGCACCCGTTTGCCTCGATAAAGCCAAAAGATTTGCCCATTGAGAGACGGAAGTTGGTGCTTACCTGAAACAACCTCAGATATAGTGATGCACCAGCTCTGGTGACCTCAAACTGCTTGTTGCTGAAGTCAATGGCAAGATCTGCCGGGATAGATCCGCCAATGTCGTGTAGTGATTGGAGCAAGTTTCTCATCTTCCTGACAAGATCGGCTTGCGATAGTGCGCCTCGACTATATAATGCTATTGATCACGATGATCAGCTGTGGGCCATACGAGTGACTTCCAAAACGGACATGTTGTGAAGTCGACTTACATGACATGATCTCTCCCGTTGTCCGGGCAATCTTGACGTTGACATTGAGAGGCTCTGGAGAATCAAACCCTGGAGAGGGGCCAGGGAGATCGAACGAAAGGTGCCTATCATCAACGGAAGCTGGACGCCCGAGGCCTGCCGATATGCGCCTAGTTGTGCATAGACGATTAGCTTCGAAGTCTTGGTGGATTAGGGTGGTAGGCTTACTGATCCAGCATGTAGACAGTCCACCACACCCGCATTCTGTGTGCTCTCTCTGATGGTAGGCACTTTTGCTCTGAAAATGGCAAGTTGCAACCCAGAGTCAGGGCAAGTCTGACTGTTGTTCCCACCTATAGCTTGTTAGTATTTCATCTCTTGCAGCATGAAAGAATCGGGACTTACGAAAAAGTATGCATCATTTTTCCGGTCGTTCCACTGCAGATATGTCGTCGCTAGGCACAGAATCTCAAGCCCAACTATGCCATACTCGCTGATGCTGTGAAGTGGCGGGAGCCTCCTCATGGCCTCAGCAAACCAGAACGCTCCCGGGGGTCCGCGAACCTCGCGCGGATCCTCCTCCATCAGTTTGCCCATGGCCATGACGAGAAGGTACAATGTGAACCAGGGCGTGTCCATCTGCCGAGCTCGAGATGCTTGGCTGTTGAAAAGCAGCGTCATGTTGTCTGTGAATGTCCGCTGGTCTAAGAAGTGCTGTGTGACTCCCATGTAGGAGTTGAAGAGGTTCAGGAGACGATTAGACTCGGCCTCTTTGGGGAAGGCCTGGTGAGGGATGCCCTTGATCAACTCATTTGTTGAAGTCCATTCAGGGGTAAATGGCAGGTCACGCGGATCCTCGTTCTCCAGGTGTTCCGGAGCATCCTTCTCCGGAGAGTCTGGGTCTTTGCCATTGTTCTCGTGGAAGAGACTCCGCAACCGTTGCTCGAAGAGCGGGCCGGGAGCACGTTCTATGGATGCTGTTCCTTTCGCTTCAGTTTTGGTTCAGGATCCAATTGCAGTCTGGGTGAGATCTACGCACCATAACTCGGAGGCGGTACCTCACCAGTAGGCTCAAAGGGCGCAATGCCTGGTGGACTCGGATTTGATGCCCCTGTTGAGACCCCCCGGGCGGGTGGCGAAGGTTGTGCTCGTGGTTGTCTGGCGAGCTCTGCTTGATATTAGACCGGATTCTTCCTACAGCAAGCAGTTGCCTACAATTGCCTGAAAGGGATCAGCCGTGATAACTTACCCTTTATTTGGTCCTCATATCGGGTCAAGGTGGCTCTCAATTCCGAGACGTATCTGTTCACTGGCTTAGCAAGTTGGAGAAGTCCGACCTCGGAGCAGACTCACGCCTCTGAATATCTCTTTCTCCCATCGCCAAATTCACAGTCTAGGTTGTTTCGTGCACAATTCCTGCAAGGCTGCTCTCCCGAACACTTGACCTTGCGCCTACGGCATGTGTTGCATCTAAGCCGGCAGTCAGCATGGCAAACACGTCACAGCGGTGGAGTTTGGTGGGGGTGAATGAAGGGCGGGCGAATTGAGGGCGGTGGTGACTGACGCGTTCGCGGACCGTGCTTTGGCGGCAGCTTGCTGAGGCATCGCGCCTTCTTCCTCGACCTCGTCTTTGATGCGTCTTTTCCTCTTCCGAATCGAAGAAGAGGCTCCTGACACCTTGTGAGACTGCTGCCCGTTCACACCGGTAAGTTTGCAAAGTCTTCATGTGATGGAGGTCGCTGCGGCAATTGGAAGTGTGGGGCTGATAAGAGCCGAACTTGCCTTGGATGAGGGGTCTGGGGTCGGCGATAACGACCCCCGGTAGCTGCTACTCGACATTTTACTATGCGGTTTGGTAGCCCGGTTACTGCAAGTCATGTATGTATGCCACTTGATGCAGCAACTGAGTATAAGATTGGGCGCTGAAGAATGATGCGATGATCTTGTCAAGAATCTTCAACAAAGTGCTGTATTATTTGTGTAGCTTCCCAAAAGGATAGTTTACTGAATGAAATGTTTGGAGCACTTGGCTTGTCAAATAGAAAAATCCGCGACGTAACATGACACAGAGGCGGCAAGACTGTCTTAATCACAACATTCGCCCTTCGGCAGCCATCCGATCCGCTTGTAGCCAGGACCTACCATCGGCTTCCAGCTCCGAACATCGCTGATAAGACGCACCAGCCAATAAGGTAGGCTGGAAGAGAGCTTGAACAAAAAATGCCGTTCTAAAGGACACTCGACCTTAGTCCTAGTTTCTTACGACGCGGGGTGCCCTTTTTATAGATGAGATAGATCAAGGGCAGAGAAGCCGAAATGATTGAACGTCGGTTCCCTTGCGAGAGACAGACTGCCGGTCTTGGCCGATGTCCGACACTGTCTTGTGGGGATAGCCGGAGATCTCCTTTGCCAAAGTTGTCATGGTATTGATCAATCTAACAAATCGCAAATAAAACACAACGTTCTCCCTCGTATGGTTCTATTCCCGACTATCTTTGCTCTATGTGGTCTCAATGGCAAGCAACTGCTGTGCACAGATTTTGCTCACTCTACTATGCTTCACCTATTCGAGACATTCGGCCAGGACATAGGTTTTGTCGGATCGGAAGTCCAATTCGACCGCGGCATACAGTCGATTACGCAGGGGCCAATTAGGGGCCCTATTTAGGATTATCGTAGCTAGCCTAACCTACGGTTAGAACCTCCTTTTTATACCTACGCAAAAGTTTATATAGTTAAATTAATCTCTTTATTAACCTATAGTTCGAACTAATTCCTTTATAATAGGGAAACTTATACTAATTAGTAATTAAATTCTACTATTATAAATTAGTAAAGTATTTTACTATATAAAAAAGACGACCTCTTAATACTACATAGGATAAGAAATTTATACTAATTAACCTTACGGAAGTAATAAAAAAGGAGGCGATTATTAAATACTGTATAGAATTAAGTAATCGTAGCCCTTTACTACTTATAAGAGGTTAACGTTTATTATATTAAACTACGTTAATTAATAAAACTACTTAAGTAACTAGTATTTCGTTATTATTTTAAATAGCTTTTTTACTAAATAACTTTATTATAGCTAGCCCGTAATTAGAAATCGACTAGCTAAATTAGTAAAAGGAATTATTAACGAGCGATAATTACTAAATTAGCGTAATTAAACTACGAAAAATACTACTTAGAAAACTATAAAATAGGGTACCGAGAGGCCGTAAATAAAAAGATCCCTAAGGTATTTAACTCTACTAAGTACGAATAATAAGTAGTATTTTTAATAAGTCCTTAAGGCCCGCAATTTTATAAAAAAAGGGGGGGGCTTAACTTTACTAACCGTACTTAATAACCTATACAGATCCTCTACGAGCTACTTAATATTTATATTTAACTATTTTTATAAAATACTACTTTAAAAGAGGTAGGTTAAGGAAAAAAGCTATTTAGAGGTTATAGAGAGTACGAGGCTTAAAAAGCTAAAAGTATATAAAATAATAGAAATCGGTAATTAGTAAAGATCTCGAGATTAATTATTATATCTTCTTATAGTAATATAAACGTCTATTATTATTATTAAAAAGGGGCTACTAAAACCTACCTTTTTATACTAAATAAAAAGGAGGCCTTAGTAAGTATAATAACTAGCGATCTAAAAGGGTAGTAGTAGTTATTAGAGATAGTAAAAACGAGAGTAGTAACGAGATAGTAAGAAGAAATAAAAATCTCTTAAACCCTAATAAATTCGTTAAGTAATAAAAGCACGGGCTTATTATAACTAACGCGCAAATTAAATATATTCCCGTTAAAATTAAACACGCTAATAACCGTTAATACGAGCATAAATTAAAGTATAACTCTTAGTAAGTTAGGGTAAAAAAAAAAAAAGAAACTTAATCCTAAATAGAATCTTAATCCCTTATAAATAAATAAATATTAACTTAGAATATTAGGGGACGTAAATATATAAGATCGTAAATTAGCCTAATAATAAGTAAATTAATATAGTATTAATCTATTTAACTAAGGTTTATAAAAAAAAGGGGTTATAAAAGTAACCCCTATTTTATAAAATTATAAACGACCTTAGTTACTAATTAAATAAATAGTTTACGAGCATAAGCTTAGGAATTATAAAAGTAGTTAATAAATTCCTCTATAGGCGAGGGGTATTACTAGTGTAATTATAATTATAAAAACTATATAAAATCCTAATAGTAACGATTATAAAAAAGGAATTTATACTATAGAACTAGGTATAAGTTAATAGGGCGTATAATCGCTTTAATAAATTTAAAAAAAAGATAAATAACGCAAATTTCCTCCTTATAATTACTAATAATAATCTATTATTATAAAAAGATATATAGAAATAAAATATAGTATTAAAAGTACGATAATTAATAATTCTACTTATTTTGATCTATAGCTCGTCGCTATTACTAATACGAAATTCGGTACTAATTAGTTAATAAAAAAAGAAGTAAATAACCTAAAGTTACTAATAATATATAGTAACGTAGGGATCGTATATAAATATTAAAAATCTAATAGTAAATACGAGGTAATTTATAAACTTTAAAAAGATCTTTTTAAAAAAGAAATTATACTCTAGGGGGAAGTATAAAGTCTTATAAAAAACCCTAACGATATTTTATAATTATTATAAAAAGGTTAAAATTAGAGAATACTAGTACTATTTAGTAATTAATATCGTACTTATAAACAAAGCCTCTAATTATTATTATAAAATAGTACGTAATTTTAATTAAAACGACTTTCTTAGTATTATTAACGTAATCCGAAGCCGCTTCGAGATTTATAATAAGAATTTAGAGCTCTTATTAGAGCTATAAGTAATTTCTTTTGTATTTATAACTAGGATAATAGAGGGTAAATCGTAAGTAAAAATCTTTAAAAAGCTTATTAATCGAATTAATAAGCTAGTAAAAACCTAGCTAAATAAAGGAACTAACGAGTAGAAAGTTAGATATTTTTATACCGTAGTTTAACGTATACTAAAAATAAAAATAACTCTATACTAAGTACTTAAAGACTATAAAACGCTCTACTCGAGGCTAAGATCTAGTTTTAATATTAAGATAAGGATATTATACTAAACCTATTTCTAAATATATAATAGCCCTTACTAATAGTACTAAGTTAATCGAACGTATAATAAAAAAAGAAAAAAAGCTAGGTACGGTAATTACTAATAAAGAGGCTTAGATTCGTTAAATAAGTAGAGATTTAACTCGCGAGTAGGGTAATAAAAGAAGTAGTATTTTATTTATAAAAAGAATAGATATTAATTAAGTAACTATTCTAAAAAAAAACGTACTAAATTATATAAATAGTATAAAAAGTCGAGGGTAATAAAAAGTAAAACTAGCCCTAATCGATTTAACTAATTCTTTGTAATATATAAAGGCATATCCGGGGGCACAGAACTTAGTATAAGTAACTAAATTAACGGCCTAAAGTATTAGCTAAGAAACTTAGAAAATAAAAAAGACCTTATATCCTATACTAATGAATTAGATTATAATAAAATTAATAATATTAATTACTCTTTTTTTACCCTGTTAGCCTCCGGAAAATATATAAAAATAAATAAGTAAAAGGTAGTAAAAGCTCTTAATAAGTAGGCTTTTATTTATAAATAGTAAGAGAAAGTCCCCTAAATAACGGGTATAAAGAGGGGTAAAGGAGGTAAATTATAATCCGGCCTACCGAATTTAATAATACCGGATTTACCTCTCTAAATACTTAAAAAGAAATTAGGTACTAAGTAATTATAATAGTAGCTAGGGGGGTCCTTTTTATATTACTTAGATTACTTAAATACTAAGCTCGTATAAGCATTTTATATAAGCAAAAAGTATAGCCTAAAAACTTTTTAAGGGATTATCCTAGATATTAAGGTATTATAATAGTTAATAAAAAAAAAAGGGTAATTCTAAGCGCTATAAAGGATCGCGCTAATAATACTTAATATATTAATAGCGGGTATTATAAAAATTAGTTTTAGCCCGGGCGAGGAAATCGTCGCCCTAGGTATAGTAAAAGTCGAGATATACTTTAGAATAATAACCTTCTATATTTTACTTATTAATACCCTATTTTTATTATATTTAAAAAATATAAATTAACTAGGTATTATATTCGATAATACGAGGAACAAAATCTCTAGTAGTAAGTACTTCGAAATAGTTAAATAATAATAGGGGTACGCGTTTATAAGGCTTATTAATAATATAAAGTTAATTAATTATTTAATAAAAAGTAAGCTTAGATAATTATACTAAAGATTTAGCTACTTATTAATTACGAGGCTATATAACTTCTTAAAATAATTAAGTAACGATAATATTAAAATAGGGGCGCTAGAGTAGTTAATAA